>JABUQX010128618.1:0-10047 GCA_015478945.1 Trachelipus rathkii
GAAAGATTTAGTGTATAGGTAATAAATATAAGATTCCAGGAGTGATTTAGGCGCACATATATACTTATATAGTATATATTAGTGGGTATAGTATAATATATTACTATATTATATATAGTATTTACTATATATATATATATTCTATATATATATATATTATATATATTAATAATAATCCTAATATTTGAACAAGATACTCTTTTCAGCTAACTAGCATCCAACCATGAATTTCACAATAGGGGACTCTCCTCGCCTACACCATCATCCAGCTTGGTTCTTATCTAATTTTACTTTCAAAAACTCTTCAAAACCTTTGTCAAAAACTTCCAGGCCAATTCCACTCATAACTTTTTCTGATTCATCCACATAAACCCAATATCAATTTGTCATTCAATACGTAAGCCTTCTCCACGTCTCTTTCTATTTTATCATTATACACTCTTCTTCTGCACGCAGAACAAGCACCGTACCTTAATTTTTCTCTATAGGAAGCTCATAACGCTCCCCTGGCTCTTCCCCGCATTGATTTAACCTTTCAATCTATCTCATTTATTGTTTCATCGCTTCTCACTCATCAATAATATTTCTTAATTTATTCAGAAAAGTCTACCTCCAACACTATATACCATTAGCACCTGACACAAAACCACTTTTAAGCTTATCATACTCTCTTGGGTTGCAAGTTCACAAGCTAAATACAGCTATATTCTTCTTTCTTTCATTTTCTCACTCATTTAACTTCAATAAAGAAAGGTTAAATTTTCCATCTTCCACCACTTCTAGACACACCATGTTCTTCACAATAATCCTTCATCATTGGACAGCATCTTTTCCAACCATGAATACTGGATATATCTTTTCCTACAATACTCAGAAAAACTAATTCCCCTATAGCTCTGTGGTCCGTTATGTATCCCTTACCTTATTATACAAGGGTATATGTTAACTGCTCATTTCCAGTCCCGGATATTACCTCCCCCCTCGCCCACAAAACTTATGTTAATAACTTTCATATTCGAGTCAATCATCACAAGCTCTCCTCTAATTTGATAATGTTTCACCAGTATTCTATTTGTTACTTGCTGATTTTGCCATACTTCATACTTTTTCAGTCTACTATTACTTCCAACTAATTATTCTATCCCAAATCATACTTCTTCTTACACATCAAGACTTTACGAACTATTTCTATCATCTCTTCATCAGACTTCGTACATATGCCGATCTTTTTTCGAATTTGCTCTTCACACTTTTTCCTCAGCGTTCTTTTTAGTAGTGACGAACACACTCTTTCTGATTATTCTGGGGCGAAGATTTTCTTCTTAACTCTCTTTTCTAAGATCCATTTTGTTCTCCATTCGCAGACGTTTCTTAGAGCGCCTGGAGTTCATTTGTGGTTCGATATTAGTTCCCTTTTGATTGAAATTTGTTTGCCACTCAAACATGCCGAAGATTAGAACAGGCTCTTAAGCAACTATTTTTTTTTCGCATGTTGCAACTTTTAGCTTCTCTTTTTTTTAACTAACCTTTTTATTTCGAAACTCCATAACTGGATTTCAGTACATTCAACCAAGCATCTTTTTTACTTTTTTTCAGCTTGCACTCTCTTTCATTTCCCATCCGCTATTGACGTTGCGACACACCCAATACTTTGCTTGCACTATTAAAAACGTCTTTCTTGCCATTTGGCATTCTAGAGTTTCAGCTCAGGTTCCATATCTTTTCAATTCAGCTCTCTAATTTGATAGTGTTGTGAGCGCAGCATCCGTGGTATCCTATTAAAGCCTCTGTTATTTTAAGCTCGCACATTTAATTCTCCAGCACTTCTTCATTGATTCTTTTTTCCTCTACATTCCCCGGTCCATTAGATTAAATACTCCATAAAGATTCAAATCAATCTTGATATATTCTCAGACAAGAACCTGACCATCCTAAAATCACTAATTTTACTATCCTTCACATACTTTAAACATCTCTCTTCATAAACAAAATCCACAAACTCTTTCTCTACACCTCTCTACTTCCATATCTCTGGCATAACTCTATCGGAAGTCTTGTGTTCGTAGAGGGAATTGTCAATGAGACTCACACATGACAATCTCTTTTTACAGAAGCCATTTAAACACTCCTACCCATTGTACATTTTCTCCCGAACCCCTGTTATACATCCTTCTCTCGATACTCCTCTTATCCAACTAATTCAGGGTTTGCAGGAAAATTCTTTGAATCTCACACTCACCCGTCAACTACACATTCCAGATCGTACAAAAACAATCTCACTCTCCTCAAAATCCACCTCAGATGATATTTACAACCACATATATCTTAATCTTTCAAACTTAATTTTAACCATTTAATTCTAGTACTGACACATAAGAAATAAAAAGCTCTAATTGTTCAAGTCTACTCATGATCTCCCACTTTTCAATTCCTCTCGCGGCACGGTCCAGCGCGCGGTATTTTACCCACACTAAAACATCCTCACGTATATTTCAATAATTTTTTTAGTGTCCACACTCATAGACTACTGCAGCAAGCAGATGAATTTACTCTTTCTAAAAGTACTATCCATCATCATGTTCCTCTTCTCTTCATTATTTATTCCTCTAAAATACATCCTACGTTATAATATAATTGATATAATTTTCTAATATATATATATTAATATATATATAATATATATATATAATTATATATATATATATATATATAGTATATATATATATATATATATATAGTTATATTATATATATTAATTATATATATATAATACTATCACAAATATATATATATATATAGTACTAGTATATCATATATAGTATATATATATATATTATTATATCTAATAGATCTATGCTATATGTATAGTATAAATATAGACATATAAAGCTATATATAATGCCATAGATGCATTTATAATATGATATTCTATATATTGACTTTTTAAGTACTTTAAACTATACATAAGTAAATTATAATTAAAAAGCTACTGAAAGTGCTAGCTCTCTATTCTCCCCGTTGGATTAAGAAATATGAGTTATTTCCAATATCTGTCATAAAAATAAAATTCTTCAGTAGGGAACGGTTTAGAGGGAGATGTTATGTATATATACTGAGTCTATCTGTCTTTCATGCCATACTGGTCCTGTCTGCCCGTCTGTCTGTTTGCCTTTATGCTCTCTCTGGTACCCTCAATTTTAATATTAATGAATGAATATGAAAAACTTTTTCGTTTGTAAATTTTAAAAACTGAAAATAGAATTTATCAACCCTGATTGTTTTATAAAACTATGAGCTTTTTAACAGTATATAATATATATATATATAGTATAGATGCTATATAATGTATATATATAATATATTATATTTATATATGATATATAAAGTTAAAAACTTATTAACTTATTATATATAGTATATATAGTATATATATATTAATATACTATATAAATATAGCTATATAATTACATAGTATATAATATATATTATATAGTATATATAGTATTATATATTATATATATAATTATATATATTATGTGTATATATATATATATATATAATATATATATATATATATTATATATTATATATAGTATAATTATATATATTTATATATAAATTATATATAATATATACTATTACATGGAAGATGACCTTTTGAATTTCATGGAGGAGATATTATTTTTGCTTTGTTTTTCTTTTTTTTTCATATTTTGTTAGTATATGATATTAGCAATTAATTAAGATGCTGATGATAAAGATCGAAATATGAAAATATTAAAATTTAATAATAAAGTGAAGCAAAGAAGTATATGAAAGAAAGAATTGATTTTGTGCTGAATATGTGAAAGAATTTAAAGTAAACGTAAAAAAATAATGGTTTGTGGGTAAAAATTAGAAGGTAACAATACGTTCCGTATTTGCTTTTTATATATATATATATAATAATTAATAAAGAATTCTGTGGTATACTAACTGAACATCATACCTGAATTTTTAAGGGCAGTGAACTGCACCTATACCCTATACAGATCCGACGATGGGTAAAAGAACTTCACCTAACTATATCGAATTGGATGATGCAGTAAATTTCGACTAAACCTACACGATTTACTTTGTTTTCGAATCCTTTTTTTTGGGGAAAGATTTTGCTCTACGCAGAAAATATCCAAGAGGCGGTCGGCTGTCTCCCTGAGCTGGCAAAAGTAAGATGCTTAAATAGTAGGAATATTAGTTAAATAATTCTTTCTTTTTTTTATATAATTTAATTTGTTTATCTCTCTATTTCTGCGGAAGTGATATTCGGTGTACCTCAACTTTTCTATAGGTAATACTCGCATAAGCTCGGGGGAAGGTGACCTTCTCAAAATACCACCACCCATTCGCGCCACCGCTCATGAGCAATAAAGGTGCCTTTGCTCTTGCAAAAAATATGCATAAGGGTTATAAAAAAACGCAGACTCGCTTTGTTATGCGTGCTCCTTCTTCCAGCACTTCTGTTCTGTGGGAACATCTTGAAATCTCCTGTTTTTCTACTGATTTACTTTCTATCCTCTCTTTAATAGATGTCTGGTCTCACTTGGGAGATTTGCTTCTAGGCTTGGGCTTGGGAAGGGTTACTTAATTTTATTTGACCTGCCAGGCTCTTTGAGAAGGGCCCTGCGCCGTGAGTGGTGTAACTCTTGGGTAAAAGGAGTATATATATATATATACTATATATATTATATATATATACTATGATAGATATACTAGTATATATATATAAATATATATATATATATATAAATTATAATAGTAATACTATATATATATGAAAACCAAAGGGGTGACCTAGACGTTATCGACGATGTGAACAGTTGCTTCGCCTTGATTTGAACTATAAATTGAATTTACACTTTAAACTCAAAGATTTTAAAGCTATGTTTTCTTCAATAAAGACTTATTAAATTTATAGATTCGAATATGAGTAACACACTTCAATCCATTTTTACAATAACTCGCCAAGATATATAATATATAATAAAATAATATATATAATAATATATATAATATAATATATATGATATTATATAATATTATAAAATATATAATAGTAATAATAAATATATATATAATCTATTATATAATATATAATAGTATTAATGAAATGTGATGTTTACTTTCATTCCGGTCATCACTGTTCTCCTGAGACGAGTTGCACCGCAAGGGAACCAAAAGCTCGAACTCTTCAACTAAATTCAAGCCTTATTAATTGGAAAATTATATCTCTGTATTCATATATAACAGTGCTAGTGGTATAAAATAGAAAGTATTATAGTCTTGACGAAAATTTATTGGGAGCAGTGTCTGTAAAAACAATATCTTTTAATATTTAGAGATCTTAAATTGTATTTTTTATTGCAATATATATACTATATATATATATATATTATATCTAGATAATATATATATATATATATATATATATATAATATATATATCACATATTATAATATATATATTATCGAATATATATCTATATAGATAAATTATAATATATATTTATAATATATATATATAATATATAAAATACTTATATATATATATATATATTTATGTATATATATTTATATATATATAGTATAATTATAATATATATATATATTATGCTATATATATTATATATTTATATGTATATTTATATAAGTATATATTAACAAAGGTGCTGAAAAGCAAAGTGTTCGTATATACAGACTTTGACATAAAGGCAAGGGAATTAGAATCCATTTAAACCTAAGGACCTAAACAGGTTCTGACTTTTAATGACCGGAATGCTTGTCTGGATCCAGGGAGATAAAGCTGAAATTATATTAGGGTGTTTTGTAACGCATATATATATCTATATTATATATATATATATTATATATATTATAATATATATTATAAGTATATAATATATATATATAATATTATTATATAATATATATGTAATTATACTTTATACTTATTAATATAAGTTATTAGAATTAATAGGTAGAATAATATATATATATATATATATAGTATAATACTAATATATATTATATTAATTATAGTATATCTATAACTAATTATATTTATATAATATATATAAATAGAGAATAAATAATAATTTACACATATAATCTATAAATAATATAATCTATGTGAACAAGAATATAACATCACCAAGTAATAATAACTTATTTTCTGAATATATATATATACATACATAAATATATTATTTCCTAATTATGTGTCCTTTAGATATATAGTATATTATATTATATATTATTTATATATCTTATATATATATATTGGCAACATATATACAATAATAAATATATATATTATAATATATAATAATATAATAATATTTTATAGTATTATATATATATAGAAATATATATCTATATATAATAAACCTCGTAGGGGATTTTGTAATTCGTTTATTGAATCGAAGTGTGTTAAAACATATAAACACTTAAATTGGTTTCATGGTGCACATAAATGTTTTTTTTTTTATTATAATAATTATTTTAACAGGGATGCACTTTAAAATCCTAGAGGCAATTCAAAAAATATAAAACATTTCTTGTGGGGCATTATTTAAAGTATTTTAGTATTATTATTAATTCTGAATCTTCCATTTATTGATGTAGATAATACTCTCCGATAAGATCTGAAAAAAGTTTTTCAGTGATGATTTCGGATTTCAATCTTTCTGAGCTCAGAACCTATTCATAAACTAAATTATTATGTATCATTTTCATATACAATATGTATTTAATGGTGTTTGTATATAGTTTGGCAATACCCTGGCTATTCAAAGTATTTTTAACCGACAGTTACCCACCTCGATTTTTTATATTTATACAGTTTTGAGCTCATAAAGTGATTTGATCTTTATAGCAAAGGATTATTTAACCCATTACCCTCCTACTTCCTATTTTTAAAAAATTTCTTCATCAAAAAAATAAAAAGTTACTTCTTAATCAAGCCAAAAAAATTAAAAATAAAGTTTTTTTAAAAAAAAAAAAGTTTTAAAAGAAATTTTTAAAGATATTCTGGGAGAATTAAGGATTACTAATAGTAAAATAGATATAAAAAAAATAAAAAAAATGTGAAGCAACGGGGTATGTGGAAATTGGAGTTTGTACCATGACTCTTTGCAACCCATTGTAAAGACTTTAAAACCTGAGTTTTAATATTAGTGTTTATTCGTGAGTGTAAAGCTGTGTGATCTAGTTCTGTGTCTTCATAACCAGTACTTCTACACTCCTTTCCCCCTTGTTCAAGAACTAGTGATATGCTACTTTATGCTGGGCATCAATTGAATGAAATAAATAGGAAATAATTTGGATTTAAGTAGTTGGCAATATGTATTTCATTTCAGCCTTTTGTACAAGTTTAATTTGCAGTTGCTCTACGGAAAGGAAATATTTTTTTTGCATTCACATTCTATTTTCTTTGTTCTAAATTTTTGTTTACGCTTTCAGGTAACTGTTATTAACATATAACTCGTTGATAGGCTTTCTTGTTTTCACTTGTAATCACTCGCTTCTTTTGTAACAAAGTGTGATATAGGGTATTGTTCTTTTCGCTTTGTGCAAATGTTAGTTACTTTTACTTGTTGTTAAGTTCTTTTATTGAACTCTTGTTGATCTTTAGTTGCTTAATTCTGTAGTTATGTACTATGTTAGGCTTTTTTGTCATTGTACATTTACTTCTTGTCTATTTCAGGTTATGATACTGTTACAGTTCCTTTTAAATCTTGCACCTTCGTGATCTACGTACCTTCTCTGCTTTAACGCGTTTAGCTTACTATTATCTTTTCGGTTGGTCAGTATGCTTCTTTATGGTTTAGTTCGTCGTTGTATATTTTAATCTTAATTCTTTGTTAACATTGTTATTCTACCTTCTTCTCTTTCCCTTTTCTTTGTTTATGTAAAAAATAACAGTGATTTGTTAGAGATATGTTTAAGAAAGTGTGAATGGGGTACGTTTCATTGCAATGTTAGTTACTTTACTGTTGTTAAGTATGGAACTTTGTATAAAAAGTATTAAAACGTTGGCTTGAGAAGATATGTTAGCAATTGTTCGTTGTACATTATATTCTGAGTTCAGGTTATGATATGTTAGCTTTATTGATGTGAAAACTTTGTTACGTTAGCATATATTCATTGGTCATTATGATGTTTAGGTAAGGTGATGGTAAATTTTTGTTAAATATTACGATGTTAATGTAAAAATAACAGTGATATGTTAGAGATATGGTTGAAAAAAGTATGAATAGGGTGCGTTTTGTTGCAATGTTAGTTACTTTAGTGTTGTTAAGTATTAAACTTTGTTAATGTTAGCTATTTATTCTTGCTTAAGATATGATAGGCATTGTCGTTGTACATTATATTCTGAGTTCAGGTTATGATACGTTAGCTTTATTGATCTTAAAACTTTGTTACGTTAGCATATATTCATTGGTCAGTATGATATTTAGGTAAGGTGATGGTAAATTTTTGTTAAATGTTACGCTGTTAATGTAAAATAACATTGATATGTTAGAGATATGTTTGAAAAGTGTGAATAGGGTACGTTTTGTTGCAATGTTAGTTACTTTACTGTTGTTAAGTATGGAACTTTGTTAATGTTAGCTGTTTATTCGCGCTTAAGATATGTTAGGTTTTGTCGCTGTATATTATATTCTGAGTTCCGGTTATATGTTAACTTTATTGATGTGAAGACTTTGTTACGTTAGCATATATTCAAAGGTTTGTATAAAGAACTTATTTTTATGCTATGTTTATCCAAAATGATACTCGAAATATGATTGAAATCAATAAATCAGTAGATCAATACTTCAATTGATCAGATTTTGGGTTGTGGATGGGAACTGGGCTAGTGGTTCGAATTACTGGTTCATTGATTTATCCTATTAGGGTATGTAAAAACCCAAATTTTTTACGTTATAAATATGGAAAGGGTAAAATTTAGCAAAACTAAAACTGTTTAAAGCATATAAAACAAAAATAAATAAAGTTTTATGTTATGTTATACAGATATGACCTGAATCAGTAGCTCGAAAGATCAAAGAATCAATAGATCATAGCTAGGGAGGTTTGTGAGGCTAGGGAGGTTGAGGAGGGTGAGGAAGCTGGGTAGGCGGGGGAGGCTGGGGAGGCTGAGGAGGCTGGGGAGGCCGAGGAGGCATGGGGGCTGGGGAGGGGGGGGAGGCGGGGGAGGCTGAGGAGGCTGAAGAGGCTGAGGAGGCTGGGGAGGCTGAGGAGTCTGGGGAGGCCGAGAGGCTTGGGAGGCTGGGGGTGCATGTTTGGGTACTCCACCCCCAGGGTCTGGGGAGGCGAGGGGAGGCTGGGGAGGCTGGGGAGACTGAGGACGCTGGGAGGCTGGAGTGGCTAGGGAGGGTGGGGAGGGTGGTTTGATTTTTGTAAAAACGTAAATTTTTTAAGTTATAAACTTAAAAAGAAAAAAAAATTAAATTTTTTTTTTAATTTTTTCTTTAATTTTTTTAATTTTTTTTTCTTTTTTTTTTTATTTTTAATTTTTTTTTTATTTAATTTTTTAATTTTTTTTTTTCTGTATCGAGGATACATAAGAAAGATGTATACCAGTTTCGTCATTCGATGTCAATAATTCAAGTTTGGGACCGGAGACCCCCTTTGGGGGGTGTACGGTTATTTAACCCCCTATATGATTCCACTCTTTCCTTCTCAACCACCGAATCCGACTTGTTTCTCCAATTCTCTTATGCATTCTGTTCATTTCTAAGGGGTACCCTCCACACTGGGGTTCCCTGATACCCTTTACGATTTTGAAACCATCATATCTATGCGTTCAATAACAGTAGTTATGCAGCATCCGGACCGCTTACACGGATTTCTCAAAAACTGTAAGAGCTTTCGCTTTGAAACTTTGTCTATGTTCTATTTGGAAGGGGTTTTGGGGGTTAATCTCGTTACACACGAAATTTCAAGTCTCAGGAATGTATATAGGGGGTACTCCCCCGAGCGTAGCTGAAATATGTCGCTACTCCCT
>JABUQX010128619.1:0-2500 GCA_015478945.1 Trachelipus rathkii
TTTAAATAGGATAAATGATAACTGTAGACATTTTATTTTACTGAAAAAAAATTTCTTTTTGTTTATTCCAAACATTTAATTTATGTAAAACTTTTCATATTTTAGTCCACTAGTTCAAAAATATATATATTTTTTCTTGTTATTCCCAGCCTGATGATGGAAACTGACAAGCTTTCCGAAACGTTGTTTTAACCTATTTCAATAAAGATTTTCCAATGTTGTCTAGAGCCTTGGTGCTACTTTTCATCCTTAAATTACGATACCCGGATTATAGAAGTTGGATCAGCTTTATACGACAACGATATGGCCAAGACACCATAGGTTCTATTAGTCACTTGGAGGATCTTCATTTCAAACGCGAAAAGCGGAGGCTGGATCTTGAATTTTTAAGAACGTGTAAGGCTTATAACGTTATTCCTAAGTTTATTAGATTCAAGCTTTTTACTAAGAGACTTTATAATAGCAATGTGTATCGAGGATTCCAATTTAAATTATTAAACAAAGAGATAACCTATAAATTTAAAGAACACAAGCGTATAGCTTCACAATATCGAACCTGCCTTGATACTTTGCGTAATAAGTTATCATTTATTGACTTTGTATTTGTTACTAATAAATTATCAGTACTCGTAGCACGACGAGTGAAACTTTGTAAACAAAACCATACAGCAAAGCTAAATGCATTGGATTTACATTATGATGATTCTTTGCTAAATTCAGATAGATTTATTTTTAATTTTTCATCAAAGATTTTATCAATTAATGAGAAAAGATTGTTGGGTCTAGGTTTAAATTTTAGTTTACCTTGTTATAATATAAGTTTCGTAAAATATTTTGGGGCTTTTGAAAATTTGTTACTTTCACTGAAGAAGTTTGAACCTCGTAAATCAGATTTTAAAACAGTTACGCTTAAAATAAAACAGATTGCCCATAAACATTTTTACAGATTTAACCCTGCTAAAGTTTTTTCTTTTTTGATTACAAAGTCCGATTTTACTACTCTAAAAGCAATTAGACAGGACGATTCCATTATTATATGTAAGCCTGATAAGGGTAGAGGCGTTGTTCTTCTGAATAAAACAGATTACTTTGATAAAATAAATATCATTCTTTCCGATACTACCAAGTTTCATAAGGTTACAAATAAATCTCCTATAAATTTATCACTCAATTTAGAAGATAAAATTAATCGATTTTTAAGAAAGCTACTAAAAAGTGAAAAGATAAGTAAAACCACATTTAATGACATCTATGCGCACGGCTCTTCCCCTGGAGTTTTATATGGTCTACCTAAAGTTCACAAAGATAACGTCCCAATTAGACCAATCCTGACAGCCTACAACACACACAACTATAATTTAGCTAAATTTTTGGTCCCGTTTCTATCCCCGTTCACAATCAATGAATATACAATAAAAAATTCGTACCAATTCAAAGACTGGCTCTCCAATTTAAATTTACACTCATTTTTTATGACTAGCTTTGATGTAGAATCTCTTTACACCAACATTCCTGTAGCTGATGCCGTGAATATTTTGCTAAACAATATTTTCGATTCTGTTACCCATTTTCACGGTTTTGACAAAAAAGAGTTTGGAACCCTTTTAAGACTAGCCACTCAAGATACCTATTTTTTCTTTGATCACTCCTTGTATGAACAAACTAATTATTTATATAGGTAAAAAAGTTTGAGTGCCATCCTAGCTAATGCTTATCTCATGCACTATGAACAACTTTGGTTAAATAATTGTCCCCCCTCTTTTAAACCATCTTTTTACAAACGATTTATGGATGACACATTCTTGCTGTTTACGGATAAAAATAAGATTCACAACTTTTTTACCTATATAAATTCCCAATTACCAAACATCATTTTCACCCGTGAAGATGAAGTTGACAGCACACTCCCTTTTTTGGACTTGCTTATTAAGAAAACAACCACAGATTTTACCACGTCCATATTTAGAAAGAAAACTTTCACTGGCTTGGGTCTAAACTTCTTCAGCCACATTCCGCTATCATATAAATGCAATAGTATTAAAACTTTACTGTTCAGAGCTTTTCATTTAACATCCACTTACACACTTATGCACAATGAATTTCGTTTTTTATTGAACTTTTTTGGATCTAATTTTTTTCCCCATTCTCTAGTTTATAAATACATTAATAAGTTTCTGGATTCTAGGTTTAACCCTCCCTCTCTTACAGCCTCAGTTCCTAAATTAAAACTATATCTTTCTTTGCCTTTCTATGAACACATTCACATTAAACTTTCTAAAGACCTTTCTCATTTTCTTTTTAATACTTTCCCTCAACTTGATACCAAATTAATTTTCAATTCTTCACATAAAATAGCATCTTTCTGTAACCACAAGGAAAAGACCCCTGCTGCTCTCCAAGCCTCTGTCATTTATAAATTTAGCTGTGGTGGCTGCGATGCCTCCTATGTTGGTAGCACTCAGCGCCAACTCGCTGTCAGAGTGGATGAGCATAGAGGTAT
>JABUQX010128619.1:7500-10000 GCA_015478945.1 Trachelipus rathkii
GCAAATTGTATAAATAAATATATTTAATAGCGATCATAGCTATATTTACAAATATATATATATATATATATATATATATATATATATATATATATATATATATATATATATATATATATATATATATATATATATATATATATATATATATATATATATATATATAAGGCCAACTTGTTCTTGAGGCATTCTTCTAGTAAAAACAATCATAGCAATAGTATAATTGTAAGGAAATTTATTTGATTAATTATTTACGTGTCTTGAGACGATGATCTATTTTTGATGTATTTCCTTATATAATTTTTATACAAACTTTTACAATGTATTTTTAACCAAATCGAAGACCATTATTGCTCTCTTAGCGAAAGCATGCAATGCTTATTAACAATAAAATTATGATAAATGTAATTGAATTTGTAGTCTAACTTTAAGAATCGAATTATATATATATATATATATATATATATATATATATATATATATATATATATATATATATATATATATATATAGAGAGAGAGAGAGAGAGAGAGAGAGAGAGAGAGAGAGAGAGAGAGAGAGAGATGGCCGCTGTTTCTAACTGAACAGAAACTAGACTTTTGCCATATATAGTATATATATATATATGTGTGTTTATATATCTGTAAGTGTAAATATATATATATATATAGCAGAATATATATATATATATATATATATATATATATATATTAAAAAATAATAAATAAATACAATTCATAAAAAATAAAAAAAGTAAAAAAAATTTAATATATATATATATATATATTCAATTTTTTAATTTTTTAATTTTTTATGAATTGTATTTATTTATTAATATATATATATATATATATATATATATAAAGAATAGATAGAAATATATAAGATATATATATATATATATATATATATATATATATATATATATATATATATATATATATATATATATATATATATATATATATATATTGTGTTTTAATCTTGTGAAGTGTGGACGTGTTTTTAAAAGTGCTCCTTGTTGAATGTTTATCTTTATTTTATTTATCGTTATTATTATGTTGTGCTGTGTATAGTGAAAGTGTATGTGTATTTTATCAAATATTTTGTTTTAATTGAAAGCTTTATTAAATTTTATCTAGTAATTATCATCATTTATTCGTTTCGGCGAGGTCTGCGATTGACGTTTTAAAAGATAAGTCTTAGTTTTAAATTTTTTTTTTTCATTTTTTTAGTTTTAGGTTTTAACAAATTTTAATATTTTACCCGAGTGTAGTAAAGTTATATAGGTTTAAGTTTTATTTTTTCATTGTACAGTAGCATGTGTTTATTTAATTTTTGTACTTAAATTTTTTAAGTTAGTATTTAGTGTGTGTTAAATTTTTTTTTTATTCCGTTTTCTCCTTTTGTTCTTATTTGTTCTTATTTGCGCGTGTGTGTGTGTCGAGTGTGTGTGTGTGTGAAAGATGGCAGGTTTGCGAGGGCGCCGGCCTTTACATTAACTTTTTACCAACATCCGCGGCTTAAAATCTAACTTACGTTATTATGCAATATCAATTTCACCATATACATATATGCTTTTTTTGCTCTTGTCTGAGACTCAGATGGCTAAGAATTCATCCTCTAACTCGTTTAATGTTTCCAACTATAACTTATTTCATAATTTCCGTCTGAAGGGTGGAGTGTGTGCCTATGCAAACATTAATACTCCTGTAACACGTCTCGAAAATCTCGAATCTCCTAAACTTCGATGCTCTGTGGCTCAAAATCTTTCTCTTCCTTCTACTACAATAATCTTGTGCTTCTGCTACTGTTCTCCTAACAGAACAGATTTTCACTCTTTCTTTGAATATCTTACTACCTCTCACGAGACTGTTATATCTTCTCATCCAAATACTGAGGTCCTCTATTTAGGGGATTTCAATGTACACAACACTGAATGGTTGGGGTCCTCTCATACTGATTTAGGTGGGGAGGAGGCCGAATCATTCAGCATTCTTAACGATCTGGAACAACTAATCAAAGAACCTACACACACATTCCGGATCATCCTAACCAATTCTTGAACACACTTGACCTATGTTTCACCACTAGTCCTCTCTATAAATACACCACCTTCGCTCCTATTGGTAAATCTGACCACAACCTTAAATCTCTTAACTTTAATAATCTTGTGCTTCTGCTACTGTTCTCCTAACAGAACAGATTTTCACTCTTTCTTTGAATATCTTACTACCTCTCACGAGACTGTTATATCTTCTCATCCAAATACTGAGGTCCTCTATTTAGGGGATTTCAATGTACACAACACTGAATGGTTGGGGTCCTCTCATACTGATTTAGGTGGGGAGGGAGGCCGAATCATTCAGCATTCTTAACGATCTGGGAACAACTAATCAAAGAACCTACACACATTCCGGATCGTCCTAACCAATTCTTGAACACGCTTGACCTATGTTTCACCACTAGTCCTTCTCTCTATAAATACACTACCTTTGCT
>JABUQX010128619.1:17500-25450 GCA_015478945.1 Trachelipus rathkii
AGTTTATTTTGCAGAATAACTTATTTATTAGATTAAATCTTCCTCAAAATGTTTTAAATACGCCCATTCTGTTTATAATTTAGTAGTTACCATACTATCTAATTTAATAACTTAAATTCATAAAATAATAAATTTCTTATTCAATTTAAAACTTGAAAAATTTACTGTTCTTGATAGGAACAATCTCTATTTCTTTCTGTTAATAATCCAGGAGAAATATTACAAATTATAGGGCATCAAATATTACAGGGATTCTTATCTGAAGATGACTTATCAGATATAGATGGGGACTTCCTAGACTTACTACAGCATGAGCATAGTATTTATATTTAATTGTTAGGGTTATGATGATTAAACAGATAAGTGTAATTTGTGACAAGAGTGGGTAGAGTCAGTTACACTTGAAACGGCATTTCTGCGCCTTTATTAGTTTATCTAATAAAGAATAAAGATACCTACTATATATATATACTATCAGGAAATTTATTTAAACTAATTCTCGCTTTCTCCTTTCGCACTTCTCCTCTACTCAGTTTTTACTCGAAGGAGAAACCGAATAACTAAGAGGAATGGGCGACACAATCGTTCTAAATATAAATGGAATGTAAAAGAAAAAACTTGCCCAGTCCTAACTGCGGGTAAGGGAACTACTTAGCAGGTGGTTGACGATTTTTTGGTTAGTCTCCTAAGGAGAGATAGTATGAAAAATTCAGCGCTGGGGAAGATAATATAGTAGGTGTCTTTCGATCAATATCCAGGGTAAGAGACTTTGAACACTAACAGTGCCACAGTTTATACTTTGCAGCGATCCTCGCGTGTAAAGTGATCAGTAGATTTGTCAAGATTTGATTGGTTGCTAGTCAAAGGAACGTGAGAGTTGAGAGAGGTTTTCAAGTATGGCCATTAATAATAGATATATGAAATACAATGAGAGCTATAAGGTTGCTCGCATTTCAGTCTTAATTAATGGAAGTCAGAGCGTCTATACCTTTCTTTGGTACTTTGTGATAATAGAGATAGAGATAAAGATATTGGAATTACCATATTTACTGCAGCCGGATTTAAGTGCTAGGTTATTAATTGACAGAGAAAATAGTTTTGAAAAAGGACACAATGAGGGGTGGTCGTTCATTACTTTTTCCACGTAAAGCTCATTTTTTTCCTTTGTTTCAGGCAAACTGTAACAGCATTTATACTCGGGTAGCGACTTTTTCCAACCTACTAAACTGTGGTAAGTTAAACATAACTATTTAATCTAAACTGGATAGATTAAAGGCCTGAGTAATATAAAACATTAATCCATGAACCAATTGGGCTGCCTGAATTTCTTTATTTGGGAGGCCATTGAGAAGGAGCGTTTAGGAAAATTATATTCTGAAAAGAAAAAAATATATAATTATGGGAAAAAATGAAAGTGAAGAAATACTAAATACAATTATTAAATATTTTGGATATAAGTAGTAACAATGTTGGGGTGGAACTTTCAGTAAGTTAATTGTGGAACGTGGTTATAAGTGTCAGAGAATGGTAAAGATGTTAAAGCATCGTATAAGATTTCAAGCAGAGAGATATATAATTGAGAGCCCTATTTTTTCGAGAAATGTTAACAAGACTAGCACAAGAGGGTTTATATAAAAGTTGAGCTGAGAAAATTAGCTGTAGTTATTACGATTAACTGTCTCTTTCGTGTCAAGCGTCTTAATGCGCACTTTGTAGGATATATCACTGAGACACGGGGAGTTGATGTAAAGTATTTATGTATATATATATTGATTTATATATATTATTATATTATATAGGTTATATATATAATATATAGGGGTGGAGGCGTAAAATGGGTAAACATTTTATGGCTAACTCCAACTACTACCAAATACTAGGTTGGGTGTACACTGATTTAAAAAATTATGGGGCACATATAGTTTATTATAAATTTATTACTTAGTTATAACTAAGATTAATAATTCACCACATTAAAATATTTGTATTGTACATCTGTAAGGGAATAGTTCTCTAGCTGACGCAAGAAACTAACGTTAACTTCGTGCTAAAATTTAATAAAGAGGCTCACAATTTTTAAGGTATTTTGAAGAATAGAAACGAGAGTCAGTGAGGAGGAGGAGCGTGAAATATGCTAAAAGGACTGATATCTCAGATGATAGTCAGTGCTTTATTTAGCCTCGTATCACGAACATATTTTTTAGTTGCAATTTCACATGAAAAGCTTTGCTCTTTTTTTCTGATAGAGTTGAGTTAGCTTACTAGTATAAATATAAGTCTATTTGCCGTAAAGGTATTACCATGGATTGCGATTGGTATTTAATAAGATTTCTCTCATACATATTTGTAATTGATAATAAATTGTGTGTATTAGTAATTTGAAATAATTTGATATCAGATTTAATGCTAATTTTTAAATTCCCTCACGACTAATTGGTGACCCTACAGTGTAATATATTATAAAATAGATAATAAGATTTCATATTATCTTTTTAATTAGTACTCTTTCATCTATGGTGTGTCTGTTCCCTTGCGGCGTATAGACTGGCATAACTGGAGGAAACTCTCCCTAGCTATAGGTGTGACTATATAAGTATCATATAGTATTATTTGGGTCTGATCAGATAAATAGAATTGTTTGTCCTGAGTAGATTTTGGGGTGAAAGACGTTATATAATATTTCGGGGAATGTTATCCAGCGTGTCTCATTGTTCGATAGTATGCCTGTAATTAGCTAGATATGTATACTATAAAATATTTACCTTGAAATCGCCCATGCACTATTATTAGTCTTAAATATAATTGTCAAGGATATATACTACCATATCACATAAGTTAATCATTATATTAAATTAATATTTGATTATATTTATTTATTTGATTATTTTATATTATTATTAGTTAGTTATTATTTATTTGATTATCTATTTTCTCATTTCATAATTCATATTACTTTAATTTAATTTTAATAATTTATTATATTTATTAATTTATATATGAGCTAAAAAATGATTTTATATTGTATTTTATATTTTTATTATACATGGTATATATATATCTTAATATTCAAAAGGTTAAGAACAGGTAGGGTATTATTAATACTATGATTACTATAATATACGATTTTTTTTAATATAGGGTGGTGTTGTGAATATTCAAATAAGGTTTTCTTACCCTGTTGTTGTTTTTTCTTATCAGCTTGGTCATCAGTATGGGTCTTTTGGGTACCTAATTTTAGTGTCAATAAGTATATTTTTTGGGTACCACTTCGGAGAGTTTTTAAAGATCAGCACTCTTTCAATCTTTTCCTTTGGCATTCTTTATTATAGTGGGGTTACTTGAATCTGACTTGTCTCAACGTAAATAAGTTTCTATCGTATAAATTATTTAAACATTTCATTTATAATAATATAATCGATATTAATGCGATGTAGACTTATACCAAAAATACTCATAAATAGGTTTTTTTCATTTATTCACATTCATTTATATAATAAATTATTTTGAATCCTTAAATAAAAAAAAAGAATCTAATATTTAATTTTTGGAGTCACGTTTTTAGCACTAATTTTGCTCAATTTGTGGCTAACGCTCGATAACTGTTTTGAATTATTGTAACTCAATAGTACTTTTTATAAACATATATTAAATATCCATACTTTGATATACTTCCGTTTTCATCGATAGAATGATTTTGAGGCAATAAAGTCCGATAGGAATATAACGATCTGGGTTTTAATCCGATAAATTATAATATTTTTCGGTCAGCCATAAATCCAACTTTTGGTTTACCTATTTCTGTGTGGTCTTTGTAATATAATCGCGAGCCGTTTCTGGGAGTTTCTCTAAGATTATATTAATACTCGAGGGCAAAATAAAATATTATCAAATATGAAGTTATTTAATTACTAGGCTGAAGTGTTGTATTGTATGTTGCGGCTCTTTGTCAAAGGTATAATTTTCGATGTTATGAGTATGGTGTTGCTTCTTTATGATTATTTGGAATGATAATGGGATATAAAGGATTTTTATAAAATATTAAATTTTATTTTAGTTATATATTGAAATCAACTTAATTCAAGTTAAATATTTAAGGCAACTTCTAAATAGAGAGATCCTCTATATACTCAATCACGCTCTGCAGAATCATGCTTGAGATAAATGTATATATTAGTGTTTCGCGCATGCCTCTTATGTGTTGTAATTTTCAGTTACTCAAACGATATTTGGTTATGTCCGCTAATGTCTAGCATCTTCTATCGGTTCGATTAAGAAATTTTCGGCGTGGAGATGTTTAAACAACTGGGCAGGGAAAAAAGCATCCCTTTCTACAGCTGAATGTTAGGAATTCTTACGGTTTGGTGGAGTGTGTGACCATATGCTCGTCAGGTGTGTGCATCGTGTCGTGCTAATGTTCTATCGAGGTGCCTCGTCAAGCTGGAATGTTTCAGAATATATAAAAGGCAGGCAAATATAGCATTGAGCTCGCAGCATACGCAGCACTAATAGAGTGCTGTGTTGATTCAGTGTGATCTTTGATCGATCGGTGTGTTGATAGGGAATCCAACTATAATGAGAAAATTATAGGCGCATGCCAAATAATTGTTGATTCTTTGCAACGTAGAGCTCTTTAAAAAATTTGATTCTTAAATGTATCTTAAAATAATTGGTATAATAATTAAGCTCTATTGTTTATCTCAGCTTTTTTCACATTTCGCAGAGTACTTTCAACACGTGACTAATATTTGTATGAGGTACCATATCAATCGGGAATATTGACTAATTGATGAATATTATTTATAAGACTTATTTTGCAGTATTCTTATTCTTTTCATGATATATATTAATGTGCTTGAAATATCAATAATAATATATTAGTAATAAACTTAAATTGGATGGCAATTTGATTAGGTTAATTTAATACATTTATATTAATACATTTTTAAGATATTATTATTTTATATTATACATATTATATTTAATATTTAGTCATTTTTAAATATAAAACTAATGTATTATTTAAACTAAAGAAGTAGATAGACACCTATTTTTTTGGAAGTTATTTTTTTAATATCCTTATTATTTTATATAATCAATTAAATAATAATTATTTCATAAATATAGGACTATAAGTTATTTTGTTTATAATCTAAACTTTATCGGTCAAAAGTCTGAGATAAGGTACTAAGGTAACGTGATATATCTCACCTAGTTCACTCATTAATATTTCTCACGGCACTTAGCGTAGAATACTGCATCCACCCCTTAAATATAAATAATTAACTCACTAAATAAATCTTAATATATAAAGTACACTAAAATACTTAGTATAAACTAAAATTATAACAATATCTCTTTTTTATATATATTATTAAACGCACTCCGTTTTGCAATTGTTATGCAACTATTTTCTCATACTATTATTCTTCAGTGCATAAGTAACAGTGTGTGGTAATTAATTTATAATTAATATATTATAATTATTTAAAATAAAAATGTTTATATTAATATTATATAACGAAATAAACTTATATATTCATATTTTAATATATTATATGTTATATATAGAAATTAGATAAAGATATATTTATGTATGATTTTTAACTTAATTTACTTTTTAGATAGGATTATATACAATGTTATATTAATGGAACCTCTCATTATATTATAACTAATAAATACTTTTATTTGTAATTAAATTAAATATATTTATTTAAGGCAGTTAAAAATACTTTGAAGGTGTATATAATAATAATAATTTACATTGATTATGGACAACCTATTAAATATTCATACTCACCTAATTTTAATAATTAATTTGATATTCTCATGGAGAACCATTTTAGTGTAGCGATAGAAATAAGGAGATCTGTCACATCTATATGAATCAACTACAATATCCTGTTGCGGATGTACCAGGATCCAGACCAATCTGCTACACCTTATAAACCTGGAGCCAATTTTTACACCTCCAATATTTGTAAATCCGAGTCGGAATGCAGGTATGTTCTTAGTTCCGTGGTGTGTCGCTTTGCGGTTGAGCTTATGTTATAAAATGATTAATCAATTATATTTGATATTATGGAAATTGTTCTGGTGTTATCCCTATATAGGGTCTAATAAAGTGATAGCTTTTAACTTAATTAATACTTATATATTTTATACCGTTTTTTTCTTCGCTAGATAATCATATGCTCTTTTATAACATCTTATTAATTTACTCTTTAAATATTACTCGGATATAAATTATTCATTTATTTAATAGTTTTCCATATTTTTGATTAATTGCTGATTCTCGAGTTCATATTTCGTCTTATTTTCTCAAATAAAGCTCACATTATAATAATCCGTCATTCATTACATTTATATTTATGTAAAATTAGGTTTTTTTTATCTATATTTATACTACATAAATATTATATTATATATATATCATGTAAATTGAGAGTCATGCATGAGAAACTACTTTGTTGATAAGCAAGGCGTATATTCATATTCTAGGAAATTAGTCTTAATTCTTTATTGCACTTTCCTATTATTCATTTTATATCAGAGTCACCCGTCAACCTGTCATTCATTTTAATATTGTAACATTGAATTATGGAAAATAATATTTTAGAACAGTATATTTATAGCAATGCATAGTAAAATAAGTTTATTACTTCGAACTTATAAGAATATAAATTAAATAATATAGAAATAAAATATTATAAAATATAACTATGTGAGAAATAATAAATATATAAATTTAAATTATTAACATTATCCTTACTTTATTAACTATACAGCTAGACAATTTATATCTATGTTAATTTAGGTTGCATTAACGTATTATTCACAAATTTCATTCTATCACATCCATTTTGTGTCAAATAAATGATTAAACCCCTTTCTATTATTATCGTCAAGTAATCCCTTCTTTTATAACTTACGTAGTTTTTATGACAATTTTAAATTTCTGATATTTAAATTATAATTTTCAGTTATAAATTATTTATACTCCTGTTTTGGACTAGCATTAACTTATATTATATAAGACTCGACCTTATAATTCGACATTAAATAACATCTAAAAAAGACACTTGTTTTCGATCTATATTTTTGATTTAACTTCTGAGGATATGATACATAAAGTAGCTAGTAGTTATTTGTGTTTCTAAAGTTATTACTTACACCTAGTACTAAAATGGCAGGAATGGGAAATAAAGATGGCCTAAATTTAACTAAATATCCCACACTAAATTAACCCCAATATTTAAACACACCCTGTGTTATAGGTTTTATGGAAATTTTTTTTGTTAACTTATTTTTGTTTGAATATTCTTTAGTTGATTATATAATAAACTAAGAAACATATTCCCTATATATATACATTTTATATACATATATGTACGTTATATTTTATACCAATTAGGGATATTACCAATGCCTTGAAATTAACGATTTTCTGCATTTGTAAAGAATTAGATCGATAATAATCCAAATCGTTAAATCTAACTAAAAGACAACTTTCAACAAATGAAACTATTAAAATCACACATATTAAGTGGGTTTATAACAATTAAATATTTGAAAAGCATTTATTCGAGTCATGTTCTTACATATAAAGGATAATAATATTCTCTCTATTATTATCCCATAATAATGACATTATATTAGATACAAGGGGTATACCTGCAATTATTCCAAGATTTCAACCTCGTTTATTATTTTCATTCGAGCTTTATTCTTTGATGTAGCCTTAATCGGTTTGCAGAGTTTAAATTATTTAAACTTATTATTATATATTTTTTTTTTCATACTAAAAAAAAGGGATGGAGATGTTCACTCCACCAAAAAAGTTGGCAGTTTCTTCAGAAATACCGTTTAAAAACCTTTATTATGGAATTTGCCAACTAAGAATTCGAGGCAGAAAATATGGAAGACATTTAATTAAATTTTCACTATTTT
>JABUQX010128620.1:0-2500 GCA_015478945.1 Trachelipus rathkii
AAGAAGAGAGATAGTCAAGATTTATTGCATCAGAAGGAAGAATGATTTTAAGCTAATGAGTATTGAACTTATTAGATTCGCTATTTCCGAGAAGTATTACAATAGTGTTGATGTTTAGATATACACGTAATTTACCCTTCAGGCGAAGATTATGAAATAATATATAGTTGAATATGCTAAACGTAGTTAGAGGAATGATTCATTTCCCCATCTGGGTTAAGATTAGAGAAAGGAAGATATAATCAATTCTACGGATTCAGAGCTAGAAGTGCTAGCGCAAGGATATTGCGCTAAAAGTCAATTGAAAGCACACGTCTAAGCAAATGGACATTTTATAAAAATAATCACAGTAAAAAAGCAAACAATCAAGCAGGCAAACAAATAAAGAGAAAAAACAAACGAAATGTAAAATCAGAGAAAAATCTAAATTTAAAAGTTTAAATACTAAAATTAATTAAAAATCATAAATTTCAACAATGTAAATATAGCTGAAACTCACACTCATATAATTGCCCAACTATATTAAACAAATTAACTTTGATAAAAAAAAAATTAAATAAACTGTAAAAAAAATGAAAAAGCCAACCAGAAACAAATTTAGTAAATAGTTTTTAAGATATTAAAAATGTCAAAAGTTAAAATTGTATTGAAAATTATGACATTGACTTGACTTCAGATATGATCCATTTAATAAAAATATATATTTGCCTTGAGAATGGCAATTCTTAGTTGCTTATTCTGTAAAAAAGTTTGTGAAATATAGAAATAAGGTTGTTTAAGTTAAATTCTAAATTCATTTTAAAATGTTTTGTACCAATATTACAATTGTCACAACGTCCTTCATTAGAACCTTGGAGGCGATTTTGTGATAAAAATAAAATATAATTACGTAAATTGGTAGTCAATTCTGGAAAAAACGCTGTTGAAGAAGGAGGTTGCCTACTAGTCATTTAAAAGCTCCAAATGCTACTTCTTTAGTAATCTTTTCTCATATACTATACCAATGTACACATCAGGAACACAGGTTTATACAAATAACTTCCCAATTATATCAGTAATGTATAGAGATATATATATATATATATATATATATATATATATATATATATATATATATATATATATATATATATATATATATATATATATTATATATATATATATATATATATCTCCCTTCTCACATTTCTGCCCAGACCACCTTGTGGAGGGGCCACACCGCCTCCAGAAAGCCGGCCACCGCTCTTGGGTGGTTCCACAGGTCGATTAGAGAAGTTACAGCAAAGGTGGTATGGGGGCTTCGAGGGCGGGGCGCTCCAGAAGGAAGTGCTCCATTGTGTCCGGGGATATACGACATCTAGTGCAGATGGGGGAAACAACGTTGTCAAGTTTGAATCTGAATTTATATTGCAAAAGATTTGGGTGGTGACCTGATCTGCTCTGGGCGAGGTTAATTTGGTCTCTTCTGGACAGTGATTCTTCTGTAAGGGAGATGTTTGGGGATGGGGTGTTTAGTAGATTGTTATTGGGGTGGTTTTGTAGATATGTGTTAGTTAATTGTGTATGGATGTGAGTGAGCCAAGACCTATTTGGGGGTGGAGGGGGATGTTGTTGTAGATGTCATTATAAAGTTTGGTTGTAGTGGGGAGGGATTTTAATTATGTCGGGGGGGTGGGGTTGGAGAGTATTTGGTGGCATGGATGGGTTGGATTGAGAGTTTTCTGGAAAAATTGTGTCCCTACCATGTTCAAGTGGGTAGGGATGGGAAGGATGTGTGTCTCGTCATGTAAATGCTGGATGGGGGTTGTTTTAGTATATCCAGTGATTATTCTAAGGGCAGTGTTTTGTGTAACTTGCAATTTATTTAAGTTGGATTGTGATAGTGCTGGGAACCATGCGGGGGAGGCATAGTTTATATTTGTTCTGAGGAGTTGTTTGTAGATTGTGGTAAGGGTGTGTTTTCTGTCACTGAAGTTGTGTTGGGAGAGAGTTCGGAGGGTGTTTAATTTCCGTTGGGTTGAGGAAGTAATTTGGTCAATGTGGGGGGAGAAAGTCATATGTGTGTCGTAAGTGAGTCCTAATATTTTTGGGGTTTTGTTTAGGGGGAGGGGGTTGTTGTTCAGGAAGATATTGGGTGGAATGTGGATTGGTGGCAGTCTGTTAGGAGGGTGATGGAGGATTTGAGGGGGGAGGCTGTCATTCTATTGGTGAGTAACCAAATTTCTAATAGTTGTAGGTATTCTTGGGTGTGTTGGGTGGCTGTATTTACAAGTGGATGTTGGGAAATGAGACTGATGTCGTCTGCGTAAGTAATTAGTTTGGTGGATTGGTTGGTAGGGGTGGGCATATCTGCTGTGAAGAGATTGAAGAGGAATGGAGAGAGAATGGCGCCCTGTGGTACGCCGTTTTGTAGTTTAATGGAGTGTGAGAGGGTGTTTTTATGGAGGACTTTGGCGTATCGATTGGTGAGGAAGTTTGAGAGCCACTTTTTGTCATTGTT
>JABUQX010128620.1:5000-10000 GCA_015478945.1 Trachelipus rathkii
TAAAAAGGAAGAAAGAAAAGAAAGAAGAAGAAGAAGAAGATGACAGATGTTAATGAAGGTCAAAAGAATAAGAGAAGAAAAAGAAAAAGAATAAAAAAAAAATAAATAATAATAATAATTCAATTCAAAAATTCAAAATTTTATTCATTACAGAGAAATTACAAGTTAATCATTTAATAACAAAAATCACATACAATTTATATTATATTGTCAAATATTTTACAATTTTAAACATTAATCAGTTATAATAACCTAAAGTAATTTCCCTAGTATCTGAAATGGGTCTACTAATTGCAACACAGTGCTGTGTCCTTTGAGACCCGAAATACATTTAATAATAATAAGTCTAAAAATAATTATAACCATATGAATAATAATAATAATAATAATAATAATAATAATAATAATAATAATAATAATAATAATAATAATAATAATAATAATAATAATAATAATAATAATAATAAAAATAAATACAATTTATTCAGAAAGTAGAGTAAATTCATTAATTTTAATATAAATTTATTTTACTATTTTTTACAATACATTTTTCTGAAGGGGGCTGCTAATTGTAACACAATGTTTGGTATCCTTTGAGCCTCAAAGTAATACTGTAAATATTAATGTAATCTTAAAATTAATTTTCATGCAATTAGAATACTTGAAAATAATAATATTTGTAGATATGATGGGACAAGTTTTTCAAAGAGAAAATAATAATAACAATAATGGTGATAATAATAATAATTTTGATAATAATAACGACGACCACAATAATAATAATAATAATAATAATAATAATAATAATAATAATAATAATAATAATAATAATAATAATAATAATAATAATAATAATAATAATAATAATAATAATAATAAATTAAAAACAAATAATAATAATAATAATAATAATAATAATATTAATAATAATAATAATAATAATAATGATAATAATAAATAATAATAATTTGTAATCTCAAGAATACCAATAATAATAAAATAATAATAATAATAATAATAATAATAATAATAATAATAATAATAATAATAATAATAATAATAATAATAATAATAATAGAGATGAGTATTAATTATAATAATAAGAATAATAATAATAATAATAACAACAATAATAATAATAATAATAAGTAATAATAATAATAATAATAATAATAATAATAATAATAATAATAATAATAATAATAATAATAATAATAATAATAACAATAATAATAACAATAATAATAATAATAATAATAATAATAATAATAATAATAATAATAATAATAATAATAATAATAATAATAATAATAATAATAATAATAATAATAATATAATCATAATAATCTTGATGATAATAATATAATAGTAATAATTATTATAATAATCATTGAAATAGCAATAGCTATAAGTTGTAACTATTTACGATAATATTCTACTAAACAATATCAACACAATTTTTAAGAGTAGTTATACTAAGGTAACAACAACCAAGGTAATGGTGGTTATTATACTGATATGGATGATGATTAGTGTAATTATAAAATGATAGTCGAATAAAAATGATATAATAATAATAGGTAATAATAATAATAATAATAATAATAATAATAATAATAATAATAATAATAATAATAATAATAATAATAATAATAATAATAATAATAATAATAATAATAATAATTAATGTATTAATAATAATAATTAATGTATTAATAATAATAATAATAATAATAATAATAATAATAATAATAATAAAAATAAAAATAATAATAATAATAATAATAATAATAATAATAATAATAATAATAATAATAATAATAATAATAATAATAATAATAATAATAATAATAATAATAATAATAATAATAATAATAATAATAATAATAATAATAGTTGGATTTACGTAGGTTAGATCGCTGAGTTAGCTATTTATTGATATTTATTTAGAACTTTACTTTTGAAAAATTTAATAGAGTTTTCGGTTTTGATGTCTTGTGGCATTGAGTTGTAAAGTTTAGCTGCTTTGTAGCTGACGCTTTGAGTGGCTTTTTTTAGTCTACAGAAGGGAGCGTTTATGTAAGTATTATTTCGTAGATTTATTTGACTTCGCGCCTTGCTTGGTTTGAATGAAAATTTGCTAGCAAGAAGTCGCAAGCATTGTTATGGATAATTTTATGTATCTCTTTTAGGAGTGATAAATTGAGTAAGTCTTTGAATTGCAGTATCTTTAGTTTTTTGAATAATGGTTGTGTATGACTGTAAAAGTCTCTTGTATTGCTAATGAGGCGAATAAATCGCTTTTGGATTACAATTACAGGTTGGATTATTGAGTTACTTGTGGTACCGTAGATAGGAAGACAGTAAAGTAAATGGGGGTGTATCAGTGCATAGTATATTTTCCTAAGAATGGAAAGAGGTACAATATTTTTTAATTTTATTAGCATATACATGTATCTCGACAGTCTGCTAACTAGGCTGTTAATATGTTCCTTAAATGTCAGCTTTTCATCAATTGTTATTCCCAGTATTTTAGCATTTGTAGCCCTGTGCAGTTCTACATTGTTAATTTTGATATTTAAATCGTTAGTTGGTTTGTTGCTAAAAATAATATAAGATGTTTTGTTTAGATTTATTGATAGCTTATCATTTTTGTTAATGCGTCTACTGCTTTACGAGATAGAGACTCCTCATTTTTATCATTTATTAAGATAGAGGTATCGTCTGCAAATGAGACTGAAAAGGCGTCATGAGAGTTGAACAGATCATTTGTATATAAAGTAAATAGGAATGGTCCAAGAATTGAGCCCTGGGGTACGCCGATTGATGTTTGAAGTATAATTGAGTTTGTTTCACTTAGCTTTACGCATTGAGATCTCTCCTTTAATTAAGTAGCTTTTAAACCATTGTAAGTCTGTTCCCTCAAAGCCCATTTTGTTCATTTTACTAAGTAGTATGTCATGATCAATCATGTCAAAAGCTTTTGTGAAATCTAATAATAATAGCAGGGAGGAGTCTTTATTTTCTATATTTCTGTAAAGTTTTTCGGTTAAGCAAATGAGGGCATCAGCAGTTGAGCGTCCTTTTCTAAATCCAAATTGTGAATCACTGAGAATGTTGTTTGATATAAAATATTCAGTTAATTGATTGAAAATTATTTTCTCAAATATTTTACTAATCGTATTTGTGATAACTATTGGTCTGTAATTTTTGCTAGGGATAGATCTCCTTTTTAGGTATAAGGATCACTTTTGCGGTCTTGAAAATATTTAAAAAAAATAATAATAAAAATAATAATAATAATAATAATAATAATAATAATAATAATAATAATAATAATAATAATAATAATAATAATAATAATAATAAAACTGCTTTTAATTAATATTCTTTGACTGAAAATAATAACAATAATAATAATAACAATAATAATATAATAATAATAATAATAATAATAATAATAATAATAATAATAATAATAATAATAATAATAATAATAATAATAATAATAATATAATAATAATAATAATAATAATAATAATAATAATAATCACATAATCATAATCCATAATCGCAATCACCAATCATAGTCATGAATTGTGTGCTGTGTGTGTGTGTGTGTGTGTGTGTGTGTGTGTGTGTGTGTATTATTGACCATTATTATTAAATGTATTATTAACCATTATTATTATTATTATTATTATTATTATTATTATTATTATTATTATAATTATTACATAATTCTGTAGATTGTCTTGTTGAGAAACCAAGAGAAGAGAATAAGAAAGGTTGGAAGTGCAGCAATTACTGTCCAACTCTGAAATTAGAGAGAAATTATAAATCGTATAGGATGAGAATTTATTTACTTGTTTAATTTTTTTTTTATGAATAAATTTTTGATTAAATATTATTAACTTAGATTAGTATTTATTTTTAAAATAATAACATTTATTTTACAATATTCAATCGATAATAAGTTAAATGTTAAATAAATTCATGAAAATGTACAGTAGGTGGTTGTTGTTTATAATTATGTAATATAATAGAATAATCAATGCAAGAAACGGAGCTACTCTCCGCCAGAATTCAGACTTGCCTATGGGCGAACAAAGTTGGCAAAATTTGTTTTTCAAGTTGTTATTTAATCATAGCACAAAGAGGTTGAAAAATCAGGCTCATAAAATATTAATATTATTTGTATATAGATATAAATAATAATAGCTTAAATTTTATTATAAATTGTTAATTTAGTTGTGAAGCTCAAAATTAATTATTATATATATTTTGTTCTTGTTGTTTTCTATTTTATTCACCGAGCAAAAGAGCGAAGAATTGTTGGAAAATGGCAAGTTTAATATTAATAGTATATAGAATAGAATAGATTAATTGTTTCGCAAGAATATCTGTAATTAAAATTGAGTTATTTCTATCCTCTATATCATTTGAATTTGGTAATTTTTGGGAGGAAAAAACTACTTTCGAAAGATTTTTAATAAAATTTATCCTCTTAGGATATACTTTTTGCATTTTAAAACCAACAGAGGATATTTATCCTATTATCAAATAAAAATATATATTTCCATTTAAAATTTGGTTATTTAAGGACCGAAAAGGAGGACTGACCAAAGAACGAAGAATTTTCAAAAAAGGATATGGTTTGGTCCTATAATAATTTTCTTAATACACGAATATCTATATCGAAATCTTTCTTTAAAGTGGCAAAGAGGAAACTTTTGAAACAGTTTGCTCTTAACACAAAATAAGCAAATCAATTTCATTTTTTCAAACCTTTATATCTCTCTTAGAATATATATATATATATATATATATATATATATATATATATATATATATATATATATATATATATATATATATATATATATATATATATATATATATATATATATATATATATATATATATATATATATATATATATATATATATATATATATATATATATATATATGGTCAGCCTCCCGAAAGCATCATGCATG
>JABUQX010128621.1:2500-7500 GCA_015478945.1 Trachelipus rathkii
AAATGAAGAAGGTGACGCATCACAATATGAAACAGAATCGGAAAGCGAGATCCAAGAAGAGTATGAAGCAACAAACCTGGTGAAGAGTCACCCTTCCCCCACTCTCTTAGGGAGAAAAGGAAGAAAGAAGAATCTCCCCCTCAATGCTATCCCCCCCTTCAACGAATTTGATGCCTTAGACTGGATCCGGCAGACGACAATGATCTTTAACCTTAATGAAATCATCGATCAAAGGGAGAGGGTAAGGCTTCTGGCATCAAAATTACCAAGCAAAATTACAAATTCGTTAAAACTTCCCCTAAAGGACGATTGTTATACTAAACTAGTAAAGGTAATAGAAAAACTCTATGCACCATCGCTAAGAACGCAGATAGAAGAAGTCTCAATCAGGGATGAGGGAGGGAGAGCTTCCATCTGATTATGCAGTTAGAATAAAAGAAATGCTCGGATTGTCCACCTTCGATTCAATAACGGACAACGATGCAAAATTTATTAGAGAACTCTTTCTCTTACGATTGCCTAAGCAATTACAGATCTCCCTCATGACAACAGAGAAGAACCATGATTTTGAGGAATTAATTGAAATTGCCGACGACATATTTAACAAATTTTTTTCCCAAAACGGTGCTCGCCAATCCCCCGCGGGGGGGAGAAACGAATGGCAACCTGTGAACGCCGTACGACCAGCAGAAGAGAAAGTCACCAAGCCACCTGGCCGAGAGGCTTCAGCACATGAGAGGGAAATAAGTCGTCTGATAATCTCTCATGAAAAGTCGGCTGAAGAAATGAGATCACTCGCAAGGAGCGTGATGGAGCTCGCGAAGACGATGTGTCAGAATGTGAAGAATTCCCCCACCCCCAATAATGATCAAAATTCAAGAGGAAGGAATTTCAACCGATCAGCATATAACAACGTTGCTGCTGGCCCTAGTACGGAAGGTCTTTGTAGGTTTCATAAGAAATTCTTGCACCGTTCATTTAATTGTGAAGGTCGATATTGTCCGATGTACACATTGATATCGCAACCCCCGGCAACTCCTTCTCCCCCGCAGCGGAACTCCAACATTTCGAACCAGGGAAATGGAGAGGTTGGCCTGTGAGACGACTCCCAGGCCAGATGGGAGTAAATAGGTGGGGGAATGACGCTTCTGTAAGTAGATATTTTTGTGATTGTTTGCCCTGCCATTCTTGTATGAATAAGTCTAATTTTGGGCGGGGAAATATTAATTTTAACTATAGTAGAAGACATTATTATAATGATAATCAAAATAATGGTAGAAATTATAGTCATAATTATAATAATAGAAATTATAGTAACTATGATAGGGACAATTTTTATAATAATAATCACCATGGTAATGAAAGCATTAATTATAGCAGTAATGGTTATAATAATGATGCACGTGTTGATCATGATAGTTTTTATAATAATAACGGGTATGCTAATCTTAATGGCCAGAATAGTAATAGGTATTTTAGTAATAATTGTAATTATATTAATCGTGGGTATGATGGAAATGTTAATTATATTAATAGATTTAAATGGAATAGAGATTTTACTTGTAAAAATAATCAAGGGCGAGAGGGGGTAATTAACAATGCATCTGAAATCGAAAATTTTAACGGTGAAACGATGACTCAAATGGCTGAGAGAGGGGCTTCTAGTGAGTCAACCTCTCCCCCACACGAGTCAACCATCAAGAAGTCAGTAGGGGTAGAATCATCTTCGACTTTACATTGTAACTCAATGCATGATGAGATTAATAACGATAATGACAATAATAATAGTAGTGATTGTAGAATTAGAAATGATAGCCATGGTGATGGCGATGACGGTTTTGTAAATTCTTCTAATTACATTGAAGACGATAGCCTTGTAAATGAGTCGCTGTCTCCCCCGATCGAGTCGACCTGCTCCCCCACTCCGCTCTCTGGGGAGAAGGCGGGAAGAGAGGCGACTCAGACTTGTGACTCCATACTTGTTGAAAAAAATAATGATGATAAAAATGAATTTGTAATTAATGAAGGGGCGAAATTCCCTTTCTGAAAATGAATTGTATTAGCTTTAGGGATGAAGGAGGTTCTTCTCCTTCCGATAAGCATGAGGGATCATTAAATTTAAGAAATAGTGCATGTGACTTATCTGGTAATACTGTAGTGGAAGTTTCTGGCAACTCAACTAAAATCGTTGCAGCTATTAGAGATGTAGTTTTCGATAAATTGTATTATATTTCAGATAAAACTAACAATGAATCTTATTTGCTAGACACCGGAAGTTGCCTGGACCTGGTGGTAGCGTCTGAGTTAGATAAGGGGGGTGTAGTTATTGGCACTGCCAGAGCCGCAAATGGAGGTTGCATGAACATTTATAATAAAAGGGTGATTAAAATTGATTTGGGGTTAAATAGACTGTACAATGTGCATGCCTACGCCGCTGATATTAAATTTAATGTCCTTGGCATGCCTTTTCTCAAAAAACACGGGTTCATTATTGACTTTAGATGCCATTATTTATTAGATCCTAGCACGAAACGTAGTATTTCTCTTAGTAATGAGGCTTTCGATTTTTCCAAGCATGTACGAAATTCTATATTTCCTCTAGCCGCTGTCTCTTTAAATATACCACTTTGCGAATACATTGGTTAATAATTTAATTAGGAAGTATCAGGTCTTGTTCTTGAATCCCTATGAAGCACCTAATTTAGATTTAAAGAATGATCAACTCAAAAGATGGCGCTTTATCTGTACAAAGTACAGGAAGAAGGGAGGCGTGGCTTATTTTAACAGCTGTGAGGACGATTTTACTGCTCGCTCACAACCCGACGCTAACGGGGTTGTAGGGGAGGGGGGAGGAAGGTTGTACAGTGGGGGCGGGGGGGGGGGAGAGAGAAGAATGTCCTTTGAAGGAAGAAATTTTGTGCGAGTTGGCGGCGAATTACCCATACCATGTGAATGTCAGCGGCTCGCCGATACAATTGAGAAGTAGAAGCATAGCTCCACATCTTTTTGAGAAAGCAAGGGGGGAAATCAATAAATTATTGGACGCGGGGGTCATTTCGCGGGGGAGAAGCAATTGGGGTTTCCCAACAAGCTTCTTGCCAAAGCCGGATGGCAGGGTTCGTTTAGTCGTTGATTTGAGGTTATTGAACCAAAGATCAACCTCTGACAATTTTACTCTGCCTAAGATTAAAGATATTTTATTGCAGTTTGCAACATTGCAAGTTGCTAACTCGTTAGACATCGGCCAAGCTTACTATAAGTGCCAATCAGCGAGGAAACAAAGAAATATTTCACTATTACTTGTCCTTTTGGTAACTACAGTTTTAACTATTTAATACAAGGGCACAAGTGTTCCTCTAGTGCCTTTCAGCGCTTCATGTCAATCTTGCTTGGAGATTTAAGGAATGTTTTTGTTTATTTAGATGACATATTAATTGCCAGTTCGACTCTTGAAGATCATGTTGCAATGTTGGAGAAAGTTTTAGAGAGATTAAAGTATATGAAAATTTATATGAACCCAAAAAAATGTGTACTTGCAGTCGGAGAAACAGATTTTCTAGGTTTCAATATTAGCGAGAAGGGAATCAGGCCTAGTAAGGAGAAAATCGATGCAGTGGTGAATGTTGCGAAGCCAAAAAATATCAAACAACTTAGAGCATTTCTCGGTCTATATAACTTCTGCCGAATCAACATAGTCGGAGCGGCCCAATTGTTGCAACCCCTAACAAAAATGTTGAAAGGAAAACCCGCCTCCAATAAAAGGATTTCCTGGGGAGTAGAAGCCGAGCGAGCATTTCAAGAGGCTAAAGCGGCTATGGTGAGTGCCACCCTATTGTCGTTCCCTGATGAAAAAACTGAGTTACTATTATACACGAAGGTGAGCGAGCTCACTATGGCCAGTGCACTGATGGGAGAAGAAAATAATCAGACGAAGATTTTCGCTCTTTACAGTGCCATACTTACTGAGGTGGAAGTGGCACTACCACAGCTGGTTAAGGAGCTCTTATGCATCAAAAACAGTTTACAAAAATATGCTTACTTAATTGCAAATAGGAAGGTTTACATCTGTACCAGTAACAGTGGGTTAATCACGGCTTATACGAAAAAGAGTGCCATAAAGGTTCATAATATTCGGGAAATAAATTTATTAAACGCCATTGCAAATTTTGACATTGAGCTTAAATTGGTCTCTAGGCTAAAAATAAATGGCGTTATTTTGCAGAATTGGCTAACGAAAGGATAGGATTAGTGAGGAGGCTGGGGATTTGCAATTTGCAGGCTAGCTTGTATAGGGAGATGGGGAGTGTGCGGTGCCCAAAGAAATACCATAGAAACGGAGTTCAACTGGAGGAGGAGTTTAGTGGATGGAATTCTCTGAATTCCGTAGTGGAAGGGTTAAGCCCTTTAAATCGCACGTTAAAAGAACAAGACTTACTGGAGTATTATAATAATAATAATAATAAGAATAAAAATAATAATAATAATAATAATAATAATAATAATAATAATAAAAATAATAATAAAAGCGGTAATAATAATAAGAATAAAAATAAAAATAATAATAATAATGATAATAATAATAATAATAATAATAATAATAATAATAATAATAATAATAATAATAATAATAATAATAATAATAATAAAAATAATAATAATAATAATAATAATAATAATAATAATAATAATAATAATAATAAAAGCGATAGTAGTAGTAGTAGTAGTAGTAGTAGTAGTAATAATGATGGTAATAGTGGTAATAATGGCGGTAGTAGTAGTAGTAGTAGTAGTAGTAGTAGTAGTAATGATGATGGTAATAGTGGTAATAATGGCGGTAGTAGTAGTAGTAGTAGTAGTAGTAATAATAATGGTGACAATGATAGTAGTAGCGAAGCTGGTGATGATAATGACTTTGATGATTTTGTAATAAATACTATAACTTACAGTAAAAAAGGGTTAAATGGAATGATGAAGAAAATTCAGGATGGTGTAGATTTCAA
>JABUQX010128622.1:0-5000 GCA_015478945.1 Trachelipus rathkii
TACGCCGAATACCCAGGGTACACCACGAATACGAGGACGTATTATGAAATTTGCGACTTTGTCACTCATACCATTAATATATATATACTATATATATATATATTATTAATATATTATATATATATATATATATATATATTATATATATATAATATAAATATATTAATAATATATATATATATATTATAATATAATTATATATAATATATATATATATATATATATATTAATATATATATATTAATAATATTATATAATATATATATTAAATATATTATATTATATAATATATTATTAATATATATTATATAATATATATATATATATATTAATATATTAATATATTAATATATATTATAATATATATATATTATATATATAATATATATAATATATATATTTAATATATATATTAATTATATATAGATATATATATTTGTGTTTAGGTATATAATATAATATATATATAATATATATATATATAATTAAAGAAATCTTTAATATTATACAATATATTAATAATATATATATATAATATTTTACTCATTTTTAAATTTTAGAATTTTTATTTAATTTAGGTTATGTTAAATTTGAAGTAATTATAATAAATTCTTTTCAGTATCTTATTTTCTGCGTTATTTATATACAATTATTATATTATTAATTTAATTAATATATTATAAATGGATTTTTTATATATATTTGAATATTAAAAAAATAAAATTATATATATTTTTTTTTTAAAAAATAAATATGTGCATTCAGTTTTAGCAAAACATATTTTAAATGTCTTTTCGTACTTTACATTGATTTAAAATTTGTATACATGAATATATTTAGTAAAAATTTATAATCTTTATAAATATACTTAACAATAAGAAAAAATTGTACATTAAATATTAATTAATTAATAATAATAATTTGTAATTATTGAAATTATATATGACATTAATTAATAAATTAATATCACTGTTTTATTTGCTTAATTTTAACTCGTTAAAATTAATCATTTAAATATACATATATTATTATTATTGATAGCGCATTAACCGTTTTCAGAATTATAGAATTTTTCATTTAGTATACTTTATTTATTTTAAAATAAATGTAGTATTATTAATTGTAGACAGTAGAAATATATTACAATACTTGAGACGAAATTTGAAAGTTCACTTTCAGAGTCATTAAGAGCAATTTGCTAGTATCAAAATGAAAATATATAGTTATTTTTATTAGAGTATAAAACCAGACTTTTATTAAAGATTTATTTTTGACTTTTTTATAATAAAAACTTTAATTTTACGATTAAAAAATAAAAAATTATGAAACTAAAAATATTTAATAGAAAATAAAAAAAAGTAATTCAAAATTAAAAACATAAATATTACAATACTTATATTACCTTAAATATATATATAATGATACTATTATTAATAAAAATTTATTAATTAATTATTTTACGAAAAAAACATTTTATTTAAAAGTAATAAAAATTATAAAAACCAATAAATATTAAGTTAAACGTTATAACTTTATTAAAAAAAATAAAAATAAAAAAATAAAAAATGCAATAATAATTAACTGTAGAGAGTTGTTGAATTACTCTTCTATAAAAGAAAACATAAAAGTAATATAAAATGAAATAGGAACAAAAGCTAAATAAAAATATTTATAATTCAATAAGAAGAGAGTGTGTAACTTTTCAGGTAATTTTTCTCACAAAAATTGAATGCTTCCTATCGGTATACTAGCATATTCAAAATTAAGCTTCTATTGCAATATAACTTTTAAATATTAATATTTTAAATAGATTTTAATTACTAAAGGTAGCATAGGAAATTAAATAATATATATATTATATATATATATATATATATACCGGTCGCTCTATTAATATATATATATAATACCTAATAGTTTAATTGATGCCAACGGTAAATAGCGGTACAATATATATTATATTAATTAATTAATATAATTAATTAATATATATATTATTAATATATTAATATATATATATTAATATATATATATATATTAATATATTACTGATTATATATTATATATAATTATAATATGTATATAATATAATTAATATATAATATATATATTAACATATATATATTATATATTAATATATAGATTATATTATATACTATAATATATATATATAATATTAATTATATAATATTAATATATATATAATATATTAATATATATTATAATATATAATATATATATATATATATATTATATATATATATATAATTAATATATATATATTATTAATAATATATATATATATTTATATATATAATTAATATAATATATATATACATATATATATATATATATATAATATATATATTAATTAATATATATATAATATATATATATATATTATTAAATAATAAATATAATATATTTATATATATATTAATATATAATATATATATTAATATATATATTAATAATTATATATATATATATATATTATATATTATATATATATATAATATATATATATATATAATTAATATATATTTATATAATATATATATCTAAAGGTAGGAGCGTATACTAATACGTGAGGAGTTTATTTATCTTGACCCCTTGAGACGACGACTCACCAAAACTTTCTTTTTCTTTTGCTCCAGATATTGAGGTCACATTATTATTGATAAAATAAGATTAAATTCGCATGGAGAAGGTCGATGAGAGTCTAGCCATAACTAAACTATTAGGTACAGAGGTTAGTTAGTATGTATTGTCAGAAAGATAAGAGAATCATAGATAGGAAAGACTTGGAGTTTTAAAGTAGAAATAGAAAGTTAAAGATAAAAGTATGAGCAATAAAACAACTAACCTATAATTCATTTGGGAAGTAATATTAGCACTGTATATATGTGTCGATTTAACATTTACACACGTTGGTTTAAATGCTTTAAGTAAAGTATTAAAGATACTGTTAATATGTGCACAGGGACCTGTTCATTTAATAGAATCTTAGTAAACAAGAAAGAATTTTTGTATAGTGAATTTATTTCATATAATAATATAATATTGAGATGGATAAAAAAAAAGGGAAAGCTCACTAGGAAGACCAGACATTAGATTGCTATATATCGTAGGAATAAAAAAAAAGGTACGAAATTAATTGAACGATATTTAGAGAGAGAATATACCAGGGGAGACTAGGACACTTACGAAAGAGAGCTTTATGTGTATATGTCCTTGGAAGGCCACAGCTGAAAGGTAAGAAGTTGAGAATAAGGGGAATTTGCTTAAGAATAAGCTGGAAAAAGACGTACGGAAGAAATTTGAAAAGAATATGAATTGCTTGTAATATCCCGTGTAACTTGAGTAACTGGGATATCACTGGAGGAGTGTGGAGGGAACAACTCGAAAATCTTCATACTATATTCTGGCAGTAATGAAAGAGGTGACTCATGGGCAACTGTGTGTGGCGCTTTTTGGTTGTCTGCTCACTGTCAGAACGATCATATGCTATCTGTCTCTTGGGGCGATTACAGTTCTCAATTTAGTAAAGTCGGAGGAGCTGGGAAAGATGAAGAAATGGTAAATCTGCAGGTATAGACGCAATTACTGGTGAAATGATCACGTACTGTGGCGAGATGGTGATTGATTGGATTTGGAAGTTGTGTAACAAAGTTTTAATGGAGGGTATAGTTCCGATGGATTGGAGAACAGCAGTAATAGTATCCTTATATAAGGGTAATGGGGGATAAGGGTAACTGTAAGAATTATAGGGGAATTAGTTTATTGAGTGTTGTAGGGAAGATATATGCTGGTATTTTGGGCGAAAGAGTGCGTTTAGTGACTGAGGGACTGATTGGTGAAAACCAAAGTGCGTTTAGAAGTGGTAGAGTTTGTGTGGATATTCATTATATCCTTAACCACATCCTCAAACTCGCTGCTGACATAATAGCCACCCCTTTAAAAAAACAACTTTTTTTGTTCAATGAATCATTTTTGACAGGAATTTTTCCAAATATTTTCAAGACAGCAAAAGTGATTCCTATACCTAAAAGAGGAGACCCTTTCCTAGCAAAAAATTACGGACCAATAGCTATCACAAATGCGATTAGTAAAATATTTGAGAAAATAATTTTTAATCAGTTTACAGAGTATTTGATATCAAACAACATTCTCAGTGATTCACAATTTAAATTTAGAAAAGGACGCTCAACTGCTGATGCACTCATTTGCTTCACCGAATTTTTTTTACGGAATATAGAAAATAAAGACTCCTCCCTGCTATTATTATTATTATTATTAGATTTCACAAAAGCTTTTGACATGATTGATCATGACATACTATTAAGTAAAATGAACAAAATAGGCTTTGAGGGAACAAACTTACAATGGCTTAAAAACTACCTAAAGGAGAGATCTCAATACGCAAAACTAAGTGAAACAAATTCAATCGCACTTCAAGCTTCAACTGACGTATCCAAGGGCTCAAATCTTGAACAGTTTCTATTTGTTCTATATACAAATGATCTGTTCAACTCTCGTGACGTTTTTTCAGTCTCATTTGCTATCCATCTCGTAAAGCAGTAGACACATTAACAAAAGTAAGGAAATAGATAGATGCTAATAAGCTATCAATAAATTTAAATAAAACATCTTATATTATTTTTAGCAACAAATTAATTGACGATTTAAATATTAAAATTAACAATGTAAAACTGCATAGGGCTACAAATTAATAATTGGAGGAATAATTAATCGATAAAAAACCGACATTTAAAGAACATATTAAACCTAAGTTAGCAAGCAGGGTTTGTGGAGTCGGGGAGTCGGTAATTTTGAAAGAGGGTGGAGTCGGAGTCGGAGTCGGAGTCGGAGTCGGAGTCGGAGTCGGTAATTTTCAAGAAGGTGGGGTCAATCTGTGTAGTATGGAGTCAATAACTTTCAAGATAGTAGAGTTGGGGTCAGAAAATTTTGGCGCGACAAAAATGACTCTGTGAGTGACT
>JABUQX010128622.1:7500-12500 GCA_015478945.1 Trachelipus rathkii
GGAGGAGGGGAGGAGAAGAGATGGTAGAGGAAGAGGAAGAAAGAGGGGAAGAAGGTTTAGCTAGTTGAGAGGTTAATCTATTCCAGAACTGGTCACAAAAGTAGAAATTTTTTCAAATTGAAATTAAATGTAAATGTAATTAATCTGTTCCAGATATAGAGCTGTATCTATTTTAATTTTTGCATTTTTTTAATCGTACTTTTTATAATGAAAAATTGAGATAAAAATACTTATTTTAATTAATAGACGATCGCATATTGTATTGCTTAAGCTAGATCAGAAACACGAACACCATTATCATGTTTTGCTAGAAGTTCTTTCTTTACTTCCACAATAATGCTTATGCTTCTTATCGCTATCACTAACAACGTTTTTTTTCATCTTGGACCATAATGAGAGCCTTAAAGTAGTATCAAAAAAAAAAAACTCACTACTATAACTGTTAAACATTCAAATATACTTCTGGTGCATCTCCGTCATTGCAATGGTACTTTATTTCTGATTACGTTTGTGGGTTTCGAGTTGTCTTGGTAAATCAACAACAGCTGCTTCAATATCTTTCAATTAATTCGTGAAGTGCACAGTTTGTCAGATAATGAATCCAATACAGAATCTGCATATGCTTTTAAGTTCACATCCTCATTTTGTGGATCTTGGCTTACTCTGAAAGTTTTGCAAAATCTTAAATTCCCAAAAATTCAACATAAAAAAATCGATTTTTTTTTTTAAAATTCCAGTTCTTGCTCTGATTTGGTATTATTAATTTTGCTGCTCTCTAAGTGTCTTCCCTTTTGTCGACCCGGTCGGCTATAACATTTCTAAAGCTTCTTCTAAAATTTTAATGGAAAAATTTTCAAGCATATTGGTGTTGCTGTGGAAAGTTTTTTTCCTTTGGAGGAATCACATAAACCCTTCTTTTTATAAATTTCCACTTTTTTATGGCTAAATACCATTTAAAAAAAAGATAAATCCCTATTCTAACCATGTTATAATTAAAAAAAGAAAATAAACGCAAAAGCTAATTAATTCAAATTTCTGTGGTGCCCCTTCCCTTGATGCCCTAAGCACGTACTTATTTTGCTTAATGGTTAGTCCAGCCCTGTGTTCACTGCATTTCCATTAGTTTTCTTTTTCTCTTCATCAAAAATTTACTGACAATTTCAATTATTTAGTTGCGCTAATGTTACTTACTGCATATCATCTCCACTGTCACTCTGGTAAGTTGAAGAAATCAAATGGAGTTTTGTTGGATCTGGGATTTGGGTGATCATAAGGAGAAAGTGGATTATTACTGATGCCTACTCTCCCATGTAATAGTTATTTTTCTTTGGTGGAAGATTTTCATTGGTATCATGATCAGAATCCTGGTCCTCTGACCTGATGGGAAAGATAAGTGATTTTTTTTTAAATCAAATAAAAAAATCAATTGATTTAAACAATTTGATTTTTTTCGTGCAAACTCTGTCTTTCAGATTAGCCAGAAAATGTTTTCCTTTTTTCTTTGGAAAGAGTTATGAAGGTTAAGAGGATCGAAGATCTGTGTGGGTGGCACACTTGTCTTTCCCTTCAGGTCAGAGGACCAAGATTCTGATGATGATAGGAATGAAGAAAATCTTTCACCAAAGAAAAAATAACCCTATCACATGGGAGTAGGCAACAATAATACTACACTTCCTCATTACGATGTAAAAAAGGTGGTGGTGGTGATGCTGATATATATATATATATATATATATATATATATATATATATATATATCTCTATCTTTCTTTCTTCATATATATATATATATATATATATATATATATATATATATATATATATATATATATATATATATATATATATATATATATATATATATATATATATATATATATATATATATATATATATATATATATATATATATATATATATATATATATATATATATATATAAATATATATATATATATATTCTTTCTTTCTTTCTTCACCTTCCTCTTTGCCCCAAGATTGGGGGTAAGGTGCTGTACAAGCATCGGAAAAGAAAAGCAGTAGGAGAACATGACAAACGTCGAAAAGAAAGCCCAGCCTTACCGCCCCCTCTGTACCATTAATTAGTGAGAGCTCGTCACAGACAGAAAATCCACCCTAGAGCATCATGGGACCGCGACGGACCCTCACTATGGTAAATCGTCAATGTAAGGGTTCATCCCCTGGCCCAGGTGGGCCACAACCATGCCCCCATACAAAACCCCGCCATTCTCTCCTATCATGCACCTTTATTCTCGCCTCTGCCAAACTCACATTTCTCTCCTTCAGACATTCGTTCACCGACTCAATCCACTTTCTCTTCGGTCTCCCAGCCGGTCGGTTCCCAACACACTCACCACTATACATCCGCTTAACCAACCTACTATCATTCATCCTTTCCACATGACCAAACCATCTCAACATACTTTCATTTATTCTCTCATTTACCCCTTTCTTCACACACATCACAAATGTCGAAAAGAAAGCCCAGCCTTACCGCCCCCTCTGTACCATTAATTAGTGAAAGCTCGTCACAGACAGAAAATCCACCCTAAAGCTTCATGGGACCGCGACGGACCCTCACTATGGTAAATCGTCAATGTAAGGGTTCATCCCTTGGCCCAGGTGGGCCACAACCATGCCCCCATACAAAACCCCGCCATTCTCTCCTATCATGCACCTTTATTCTCGCCTCTGCCAAACTCACATTTCTCTCCTTCAGACATTCGTTCACCGACTCAATCCACTTTCTCTTTGGTCTCCCAGCCGGTCGGTTCCCAACACACTCACCACTATACATCCGCTTAACCAACCTACTATCATTCATCCTTTCCACATGACCAAACCATCTCAACATACTTTCATTTATTCTCTCATTTACCCCTTTCTTCACACCACACCACTCTCTAATACGTTCATTCCTCTCTTTATCAATTCTTCTCACACCTAGCACACCCCTAAGATTGTCCATCTGAACACATTGAACTTTAGATCTATCCTTCTTTTTGGGACCGCGACGGACCCTCACTATGGTAAATCGTCAATGTAAGGGTTCATCCCTTGGCCCAGGTGGGCCACAACCATGCCCCCATACAAAACCCCGCCATTCTCTCCTATCATGCACCTTTATTCTCGCCTCTGCCAAACTCACATTTCTCTCCTTCAGACATTCGTTCACCGACTCAATCCACTTTCTCTTCGGTCTCCCAGCCGGTCGGTTCCCAACACACTCTCCACTATACATCCGCTTAACCAACCGACTATCATTCATCCTTTCCACGTGACCAAACCATTTCAACATACTTTCATTTATTCTCTCATTTACCCCTTTCTTCACACCACACAACTCTCTAATACGTTCATTCCTCATTTTATTAATTCTTCTCACACCTAGCATGCCCCTAAGATTGTCCATCTGAACACATTGAACTTTAGATCTATACTACCATACAATAACACAGGTAACAACATACCCTCATGTAAGACTCTAGCGCACTCAAGACTTAGTCCCTTTACATTCACCAACGATTTAATTGCACCAGCAACCTTCCTGCCATTCACAACTTTCCTACTACACTCTGCATCATCCATTCCCTTCTCATCCAACATACCCTAAATATTTAAACTCAGACACTTGCTCCAGCTGCTCACCATCTAACATAACTTCACACTGAGGACTGTCCTCACTCACAACCATAACCTTACTCTTATCTACGTTTACTTTCAAACCCCTCCTTTACATACCCTGCCAAATCTCTCTACCAATCCTTTCAAACTCTCTTCAGATTCGCCACACAGAACCAAATCATCCGCATATAATAGGTAGGGCACCCTCCACTCATCTCCATTCTCCATCATTCTAACACCATTTCCTGCCATCCCCACCTCGAATTCTTTCATAACCCCATCCATATACAAATTGAATAACCAAGGAGACATAACACAACCCTGTCTCACTCCACTATTAATCCTAAACCAATCACCATTGACACCATTTATTCTTACACATGCTTCACTATCGTCATACATACTTTTGATTCCATTCAGAAGCCTACCACCAACACCATATATCACTAATACCTGCCATAAAGCTTCCCTATTAACTCTATCATACGCCTGTTGTAAATCCATAAAACCTAAATATAATTTATTCTTCTTCTCCCTCATTTTCTCAATCATTTGTTTCAATGTAAAGATTTGATCCACACATCCTCTACCACTCCTAAACGCACCTTGTTCTTCACCAATCAGTCCTTCAGTCACTTCGACCAAAATACCAGCATATACCTTCCCTACAACACTCAATAAACTTATTCCCCTATAATTTCTACAGTTCCCCTTTTCTCCCTTACCCTTATATAAGGGTACTATTACCGCTCTCCTCCAATCCCTTGGAACTATACCCTCCATAAACGCTTTATTACACAACTTCCAAATCCAATCAATCACCATCTTGCCTCCGTTCTTGATCATTTCACTAGTAATTTCATCTATACCTGCAGATTTACCATTCTTCAACTTTCTCACCCTACCCATTACCTCCTCCTTACTAATAACCTCATCCCCAAAATACCTATTCCTTCTTGCACCATCAAAACCACATACATTCACTAACACCTCATCATTACTGTTAATATTGTGCAGATTTTCGAAGTGTTCTTTCCACACTCCCCTCACATCCATTTCATCAGTTACAAAAGCACCATCCCTATTCATTATTCTAAGCAGATTCCCCTTATTCTCATTCTTAACCTTTCGCGCTTCCTTCCAGAAGAGATATATATATATATATATATATATATATATATATATATATATATATATATATATATATATATATATATATATATATATATATATATATATATATATATATATATATATATATATATATAATATATATATATATATATATATATATATATATATATATATATATATATATATATATATATATATATATATATAGTATATATATATAT
>JABUQX010128623.1:0-17276 GCA_015478945.1 Trachelipus rathkii
AAAGGAAGGGGGCTTCGAGAGTGGCGACGCGTGCTCAATAAATATATACCTCTCGGTCAAAAAGCTTATTTCTGGATATGTCAATAGCGCCACCAACGCAAGACTCCCATAGGTCCCTAAGGGCAGAAGTAAACCAAAATAGTTATTATTGTATAGGAATAGTTAATGTAATCTAAGAGTTGCTCTAGAACGTCGAAAGCCATAAACTGATAAGATCTGAAGAATGTAGGAATTCTTCCTGCAGATTATGATTCATATGTGAAATAGGAATAATTTTAAAGAAGAGTTTAAAAGACTTTAGATAGAATAATTAATGTGAGAGCTATAATATATTTTGGGTCAATAAGTTTTGTAAGGTATAGTAATGGGTAAGGTAGTAGGGTAAGGGTAGCGTGAACTAACTTAATTTTTCTGAAATCTGGTGAATAACAAAAATAAGCGTTATACATAGAGTATGAAAGATTTTCATGTTTAATTAGTGTTAAGTAAACTATAGAAGAATAGAGTTAATGAACATATGGACAGTAGCGTATAATGATTCAGAAGTCACTAACTTCCCTTTACATATACATGGGTAAATTGAGATATGCCATCCTTAGGCCACTTAGCCCTTTCCTGACGTTATCGATAAGAGGTTGTCTACCGATAGGATCTCATTGTTCTAGACACGCTATTAGTAATCGGATGTGTGACCTCGAGCATGAGTATGATGTTATCGTATGGTATAAACCTGAATAATATTTATTATTATATTATTATATATATATATATATATTATATTATTTATTTAATATATATATTATATATATAATATATATAATATATATATTAATTATTATTAATTATATTATATACTATATATAATTATATTATAAATATATAGAGAAAAGGATGAGGAGAGGAGAGAGATGGAGTAGAGATAAATAGAGAGATGCAATTTACTTTGAAGATTTATATTAATATATATTATATATATATATATATAATATTATTAATTAAAGTATTATAATATATATATTAATTCAATTATATAAATAATAATTTATTTGAAAAAGAGAATTTCGGAATATTTGATTTTCTTGAAGTATATATTTACTTTAATAAATAATATAATAAAAAATAAATATTAATCATTATAATTTTAAATTTAATATTTATTTATCCTATTTATCCTAGATTATCGTTTGATATTTATCAATTTTCGTAAATTAAGAGTAATTATTAATGTTAAAAACTCGGAAAATATTTTATAGAAATTTTGCCTTCAATTTTATTATTATTGAAAATCAGTTAAATGAAATATAAAAAAATTGATTTATTAGGTATGTTTATATATTTTGCATCAATTTATAACAAAGGAGTAATGGAATTTATAAAATATATTTTTTTATTTATGTATTGCAGTTAATTACTAACTCTCTATTACTTCTTATGTAGATATATAAAATTTATTATTAACAGATTTAACTTCCTTCCAGGTGAAATTGAATGCACCTCCTCAACGAGCTCGGCTGCCTAAGATCTCATATTGGCCAGGTGTACATCAAATGGAGGCCACCAGGATAGACTGGAGAGACCTGGGAGACCTCGGTCTTCGGTGGGTTACGTTCTCTTCAGTTGGTCAAAGGACCAAAAAGAATATTAACCATCCTCATCTATTTCTGAGGCATGGGATAGAATACCCATTTATATTAATAACTTGTGGATGTAAATTACACTTTAAGATTATAAGGTATTGGAGATTAGGATTAAATATCTGTATAGCACTATGAGAAGAAAGTATGTCGGACGACGGTTAGCGAAAGGATTGGGATTTTGGGAGAACTTCTGGGAGAAGAAAGAAGGCAAGCGAATATTATTGATGCTATGATTAAACTAGTGAAAAGACTATAAGAATGCCCAAGAAGTTACCAATGTTATAGAATGAAATATGTTCATAAGACCTTCTTATCTATGCGGCAACTCTCAGAAAAAACCAGACGATATTAGAGGACTAAGGTGAAAAGTATAAGGTATGAAAATATAGTATGACAATTTTCAGTACCTGCATAAATATACGGTGGAATAACATTCATTCTGGTTAGGTTGGATTCACGCCTAAGATACCCATTTCGCCATTGTTAATTTATAGAATTTAATTTTATTTTATTTGTATATATTTAATTTCATCAATATCAATGTTAAGAAAGGTAATCTCTACTCTTTTTCATTACAGCATCAGGTGGCTAAAGGCCAGACAAAAGATATGGAGAGTTTTAATTATTCTGGTGGTCTTGAATTTCTTACTTTGCCGGTTAAATAATCTATTACAGTCAACTATTTAACAAATTTATATAAGTTATACATATTAATCAATATAAATGGGTGATTAATCTCTATATTTCAGTACACATGATATATTTTAACTATGTATTATGATTTATACATTTTATTACTACGATGCATTTCGTAATCTTAATAGACTAAACTTCATGTCCAGTGATTGAGGGGGGAAAATTATTTTTTTTAGATAAATTGCAAGTAAGAAGTTTATAAATCAATTATTAAAATAGGGTTTATAATTGTTTTTTGTTTATTATTTCTAATCGTTAATGAATAATATCACCATAAAAATCATTAATCCGTAGGATATTAATTGTTTTCTAAAAATAAGATAAATATAAATAATCTGAGAATAAATATTACAATTCACAGAAAATAAATACATTAAAATAAATGGGTGAAAATTATTATTGATTATGAGGCAGTAACTTAATTTGAGAATGGGTCATTAGGGGTAGTTCTAGTACGTTCCACTACATTATGCTAAATACTCACCCCTTAATTACATAGAAAAATATTATTTTTATTAAATTTTAAATTTAAATATATCAATAGTTAGGCCCAAACCTGACCCCATAATTACACTTGCAATATGCAGTGTAAGCTAGATTATAAATAAATGTTATGTCGACTAAGCTAATATTCAAAACCAACTCATTATCACCCCAGAATTATCAAAAATGACCATGATGAAGAGCAAAGGATTCAAATTAAACCCAAGTACTAGATCTGACATAATTCATGTTATTTTAGTTAATCACTAGATATTCGTTTGGCTGAAACTGTTCTGTCTGCTACAAAAGTTTATTGCCTCAAAAATTTTAAAGTTATTTACTGAAGAATCGTTTAATGGTTTAAATTTAATTTGATTGTTTGTATTTTACAATTTTGATGTTTCGAATCGTCTATACAAGTTGCAGTTTTCAGGTCATTAAATTTTTGCGAGAGAGACAAGCAATGTTTGAATGTCGTGGCCACCCTATATACCTTGTGCCGGGCCTATTAGCGCTCCCTTATGCCAGCACCAGCTTTTTTACTTTTTAAATATAAAGTTTTACTGCAATACTTATTAGAGACAGGTGACTATAAATTGTAAATTATTTAATATTGTAGTTTCTTAAATATTATAATTTTTATATATATTATATTATATATATATTATATAATATATTAATATTTTATATATATATTTTATATAATATACTATATATATATATAATATTATAATATATTAATCTATATTATATTATATAATATTATAATATTATATATAATTAAATTATTATTAATAATATTATTATATAAAACTATAGTATTATATTCGTATTTTATCATCATATCTATATAATAAATATATGCATAATATTATAGCCTTTGAAATTCATTCATCTTCTATAGTCATAGCTACAGTTAGTAGGCTCCTGGGTAACCATTAGTGAGCCCTCATAGGTAACTTGGATAGGAGGAAGTAGACGTGTAGATATATAATTAATACGTAGTTATTTTATAATGATTAACATAATAATTAATTATTATTAGTTTTTATCTACACTTATACCTTATATAAATTATGCTCATTATTATTTAATCGACTAATAATAGTCTTAACAATTGCTAAATTATATAATAAGCTGCTAAGCAAATACATTATTACATAAAGGCCTGTGCGCCAGAGTGATTAAAGAATGTGTTTCGGATCAAGCTAACGCAGAGGTAAATTTCATTCAGAGTGCAATGTGTACATTTATTGTGAAAGGTGCAGCGCACTGTATCCAAAACTTTTTTAAATATTTTTATTATTATTGTTAAATAAATAATTTTAATAATTTGTTGCGGCGCATAATGGGCTTCACTCACGAAATTTTGTATCAGGAGTCTATATATTTAGAAATTGAAGCCAACGCATCATTACACTTCTTCAGACGAAACATTTTGCATATATATAGAAAACAAACTAGGTATTATAAGCTGCTACTATCTTACATCTCATTGTAAATATTACATATATATCTATATAATATATTACTTAATCTAATATCTTACTTATATTTCTTAATAATCTTATATTATATATATATTTATTATCTATTTATATTTTTCTATCTTTTATATTATATATACTTCTATATCTCTTAATATATATATATTATAATATATATATATATATATTTATATTATTTTATATATATTACTATATTATATATTCTATTATATTCTATATTATATATATATCAGTATTCATATATATGAGTATTACTTTCCCAGCTCAGAACCTCATATACTTTATACTTTCAATCGATCCATGAGTTATCAACCTATATTGATTATTATTAATAAGAGTAGTGATAGTAAACGTCAGTAATTTGAATTATATAATATTTTATTATATATACTTTACCCAATTACTATTATTACTATTATTTATATAAGGTATTGTTGCTTTACTTCTGAGCATCATTCCCATACAATAACCCATATATATACCCATGGATATTTTGCTTTTTAAGGTATACATAATCTATATATAAATAAATGACCTTTTAGCCTCTACACCTTCCCGGGTAATGTTGATGTAAGTAATCACCATTATGGTACAACTATATCTGGAATCACCTGTCATTAGACCTTACTCTATGTGCCTCTGTGGGTATATATATACTTATATTATATTATATATTACTATATGTTCTATAAATTATTATATATATCTATATATAATTTATTATATCTATCATCTTAATATCATATTAATATATATATTTAATATATTATATTCTATATTATATATTATATTTATATATTAATATCTATTATAATTATTTATAATCTTATATTTATTCTAATATATATTAATTCTATATATATAATATATTTGTGTCACAAGTGATCGAGCTGTTGAAGGCGATTATAGTGGAAGTAACTCACTTTTTCAAATTCTGCATACTCATACTATTGAGTGTGACATCGGTTCCGCATTGACGTGTAAAATGTTAGAGTGATGCTTTAATATGGTAGTAAAAGCTGTGGTCTTTTCTCAGAGCTAAGGGACCTTAGGTTAATTGTGCTACGGAGGTGTGTGGATTATGCATCTATAGGACTATCCCTTTTGTCGGTAAGTCACACTCGTTGTACTTGTGAGAGAATAGTCCCTTTCATTCAGTGATAGGGTGGTTCGGATTTAATGTCGCATACGTGGCATCGGGATTACGGTTGAGCGCTTCGTCAATGGTTCGATCTCGTGTCGTTTTAGCGGAGTAACAGTAAGTTTTACTGCAATAACCACGTTGAAGATCACGCTACATATGGCAGTTTTAATCCGTCTTCCATATCGCGCGATAGGCACACATTAATTTTACGCAGATTCATTTCACGCCGCTCTCGACACTGGTTCTTCAGTGCTTACTATAATGGCTATTCAACATATGCAAGCGACTAACTTTATCTATGACATTGCAAACGAACTTACACGCGAACGGTTAGCACTATCGGAGTACTTTTCCTGTTGGCTCTGCATTGCGACATATATCCCGTAGTTGAGTATGGGTATGGCTGCACCCACTGTCCTCTGCTAAATGGCAAAACTGCGTCACTCCCTCGACGTAGTCATCTGGACGACCTCAGGTTCTTCAAGTTCTGGTGCAGGAACTTCAATGATTTTCTTTCATACCGACTACTCTGTCCGTCGGTCGTTGGATTAGGATTTCTTTCTCGATTCTCGGGATTGTATATCGGCTTAGTCGGCTGGTGACGTTGGAATAGGCTCAGTTATTTGCAAGCATAATTATGTTATAGGCCTTAGGTGTATATTATGTGATATTGATGAGTTAGTATTATTGTTGTATTATATTATTTTTTATCTTACTATTTTTTTTATTTTTACATTTATATATATTTTATATGTATCATATATATTATATATTATATAATAATGATGAAATGGGTGGAGAGGGGTGTGTGGAGGGAACACCTCGATATTCTGCATAACATTGGCAGTAATGAAGAGGTGATAGGGAATGTGTGTAAGTTTGATGGTGCAAAAAGGAATAGGTATTTTGGGACGAGGTCATTAGTAAGGAGGAGGTAACGGGTAGAGTGAGAAAGTTAAAGAATGGTAAATCTGCAGGTATAGATGGAATTATTGGTGAAATGATCAAGAACGGAGGCGAGATGGTGATTGAGTGGATTTGGAAGTTGTGTAACAAAGCGTTTACGGAGGGTATATTTCCGAGGGATTAGAGGAGAGCAGTAATAGTACCCTTATATAAGGGTAAGGGAGATAAGGGGAACTGTAGGAATTATAGGGAAATTAGTTTATTGAGTCCTGTAGGGAAGATATATGCTAGTTTTGGGGTTGAAAAGGTGCGTCGAGTGACTGAGTGACTGAGTGACTGATTGGTGAAGAACAAGGTGTGTTTAGGAGTGGTAGAGGATGTGTAGATCAAATCTTACTATTGAAACAAATGATTGAGAAAATGAGAGACAAGAAGAATAAATTGTATTTAGGTTTCATGAATTTACAAGAGGAGTAAGATAGGATTAATAGGGAAGCTCCATGGCAGGTGTTAATGATATATAGTGTTGGTGGTAGGATTCTGAATGGAATCAAAAGCATGTGCGACAATAGTGAAGGGTGTGCAAGAATAAATGGAGTTGAAAGTGATTGGTTTAATTTTAATAGCGGAGTGAGGCTGGGATGAGTTATGTGTTCTTGGTTAATCAATTTGTATATGGATGGGGTTATGAAAGAATTAGAGTTGGGGGTGGCAGTGGAAGGTGTTAGAATGATAAAGAATGGAAATAGTCAAGGGTGTCCTATCTATTATATGGGGATGATTTTGTTTTGTGTGGCGAATGTGAAGAGAGTTTGAGAGGAATGGTAGAGAGATTTGGCAGGGTGTATAAAAGAAGGGGTTTGAAAGTAATCATAGTTAAGAGTAAGGTTATATTTATAAGTGAGGTCAGTCCTCTGTGGGAAGTTATTTTGGAAGTCAGCATATGGAACAAATATCTGAGTTTAAATATTTAGGACACATGTTGGATGAAAAGGGAACGGACGATGCAGAGTGTAGTAGGAAGTTGAGAATGGTAGGAAGGTGGCTGGAGCAGTTAAATCCTTGTTTGATGTAAAATGACTAAGTCTTGAGTGTGCTAGGGTCTTACATGAGGGTATGTTGTTACCTGTGTTAATATATAGTAGTAAGACTATGGTCTGGAATAAGAGGTATAGATCTAAAGTACAATGTGTTGAGATGGACAATCTTAGGGGAGTGTTAGCTGTGAGAAGAATTGATAAAATGAGAAATGAACGTATTAGAGAGTTGTGTGGTGTGAAGAAAGGAACAAATTAGAGAATAAATGAAAGTACATTGAGATGGTTTGGTCATGATGGTCATGTGGAAAGGATGGATAATATTCGGTTGGTTAAGAGGATGTATAATGGTGACTGTGCTGGGAATCGACATGCTTGGAGACCGAAGGAAAAGTGGATTGAGTGAGTAAAGGAATGTCTTTAGGAGACGAATGTGAGTTTGGCAGAGGCCAGAAGAATGGTGCATAATAGGAGTGCATAGCGGGGTTTTGTGAGGGGGTATGGTTGTGGCCCATCTGGACCAAGGGATGAGCTCTACATTGACGAGAGACCATAGAATGAGTCCGTCGCTGTCCCGTGAAGCTCTTGCGTGGATTTTTCTGACTGCGGCGAGTTCTCACCAAAAAGTATAAAGGAGGCGGTAAGGCTGGGCTTTCTTTTCGACTTGTGTCATATTCTTCTACTACTTTTCTGTTTCAAGTGCATGAAGCGCACCTTACCCCTAGGCCTTGGACGAGAAGTTCGGTGATGATGAGGATGATGATGATGATGATGATGATGATGATGATGATGATGATGATGATGATGATGATGATGAATATATATATATATATATATATATATATATATTATATATATATATATATATAATATATATATATTATATATATATAATATATAATATATATATATATATATATATATTATATATATAATATAATAGGGTGATCAAAACCTCTGCGACAAACTCGGAGGGCTGATAGAGCAAACGTAAAGGAACATTTATTGTTAAATAAGCTAGTTTGTATGGACGCTTTTTTTCAAAGTTACGGATGATGTAAGGTAAAACCACCCCGTGATGTTGTTTGAAGCGTCGTTACTTCGTAACCGGAGATTTTTGGGTTTCTAATGTTATGTATGTGTTGGCGTGCGTACATCTGTGTACTCCGAGGGTTGATAGAGGTAAACAATAAGGATATTTTGTTTAAACAACGTATGTGTTTTTGAAAAGCGAGGTTGTAAAGCAAACAATGGTAGCTTGTTATGAAATCATTTTATTGGGGAAATTACAGGAGGTGTCTCAAAGTGTCTGCCCTGTACTTGATTACATTCGTTACATCGCCTTGCCATGCCTGTCGGACTCTACCGAACATGCCCTCTCTGTGTCTGATTTTGATCAAACGCATGGAATATTCGCTGAATCAGTTCCTCTCTTGTTTTGACATGGGTTAATGTACACAACACTTTCACATGCCCCTAAAGAAACTAATCTAGGGCGTGAGGTAGGGCGATCTTGCAGGCCACGCACAGGTCCCCCTCTCCCTATCCAATTTGTCAGTGTAGACTCTGTTCAATGCGCCCGTACTTGGTGGCTGAATGCGCTTGGAACGCATCATGTTGGAACCACAATGTCTATAGCGGTGGTCGCAAGGTGTATGTCGGTCCATGAGCTCGGAAGCGTGTTTTCTGGAGTAGGTCCATCCAAACGGTGTAGAATGATGACAGGTTCCAGCAAATAATCCCCAAGAATTCCACCCCAGATGTTTAAGGTAAATTTGGCCTGGTGAACTCTGATGAACATTGCGTGCGGATTGTCCTCGTCCCATATGTGGCTGTTTCAGCTGTTGAAGTAGCCATCACGTGTGAAGCACGCCTCATCGGTAAACAAGACATGTGCAGGAAAGGTAGGATTATCGATGCTTCGTTGCAGAAACCACCGGGGAAATCCCACACGGGTGCGAAGTCGTTTGGCCCAAGTCCTTGTACTTTCTGTAGGTGGTATGCATGGAGACTTTGCTCTTGCAAGACCCGAACCACAGACGACTGATTTGAACCCATGGCATAGGCAATGGCGCTTGTGCTAGTCAACGAGTCGTTGGCGACACTCTCAAGCACCTCTTCTTCAAACGCAGGAGTCCTCGTATTACGTGGTCTTCCACCAATGCACCGGGGAAGAAGGGTCCCATTATCTCGAAAGCGCTGATGAAGGCGAGCAAACATTGTGTGGTGGGGATGATTTCTGTGTGGAAACCGTTTCCGGTACATGAGGTGCGCTCTTCGTCCATTTCCGTAATACATTATCATGTCGGCTAACTCCGGAAGAATATAGTGATCCATTCGTAATCGATGCCTACACTGTACTGAATCAACGATGAATTGGGCATGGTAAAGGTATATCCACGTGTTTCCGAAGGACGTTAAGCCTACACACATGTACGCACGCACAAACACATTAAAATTGAGTAACCTAAATCGTCGGTAACCTACATGCGACGCGTCGCACAACATAAACTAGTGTACCTTCTATCGTCCGTAACTTTGAAACGAAGCGTCATACAACATATGCTATTTAACGATAAATGTTCCTTATCGTTTGCTCTATCAGCCCTACCAGTTTGTCGCAGAGGTTTTGAATCACCCTATATATATATATATATCATATATATATATATAATATAATAATATATTATATATATATATATATATAATGATAATATATATATATATATATATATATATAATCATATATACTATATATATATATATATATATATATATATATATATATATATATATTAACGCACGCCAGTATACAAAGGGTAAAAACAGGGGAGTGAGGAGGTGAGGGGGATAGATTAAGCGTCAACTACACCTGTCAAAATAATTAATTATTCTATTCAACATGTGTAATGGTCATTAAAAGGTTGGATAGATTTATAAATTACATTTGATTGAATGAATGAAAAAATAAATAAATAAATAAATAAATAAATAAATAAATAAATAAATAAATAAATAAATAAATAAATAAATAAAAAAATAAAAAATAAATAAAAAATATTTCTTATAAAAAATCAATGTTTTATCAGTGATTAATTATTTTTCTACGTGGAAATCCTTGCCACACTGCACCGCAACGCTCCACACCGCATCAGCAACCGCACAGCACCTCAACCGCAGCTGGAGTAAGATGTGTTCTCTCTTATACTTAAGTATTTCTTTTATACTCTAACATTTTTCATTTACTTAAATATTTTTTTTTCATTGGTAATTTTTTTTATTAAAAATTGGTATTTTATTGATCCTAAAGCAGCAAAGCAGTAAAGTAGTAACGCAAACCACCACACCATTCTCCTATCACCCTTCCGTGATCTAGTGATCTATTGCTTTAAATCATATTTTGACCATTTTTTTTGTTTCATAAACATAAAAATAAGTTTTGTATAAAAATATTGCAGAAAAGTGAAAAGGTTTATTAAAATTTTGTCTTTTAATGACTACAAAGCAGTGAAGCAGTAAGGCAAATCACCCATTCACGCTCATTCCTTCCCTTCGTGATCTAGTGTACTATTTTTAAATCACACTTTGACCATTTTTTTGTATTTTAAACATAATAATAAGTTTTGCATAAAAATATTATAGCAAAGTGAGAACGTTTATTAAAAAATTGTGTTTTAATGACCTTAAAGCAGTATCGTAGTACTGAAGTGACGCCAACTACCCACCTACCCCTCCCATCCCTCCGTGATCTATTTATCTATTGCTTTAAGTTACATTTGGTCTTCATTTTTTGTATCATAACTCATATTATGTAAAAAATATAACATAACTAAGGTAACCAGACCTTGTTAAATATATGGACTCAATTAATAGGGTCACTATGTCTGCTAGCTATAAAGACTATACCTCTCTTTTTCTCTCTTTTCTCTCTCTCTCTCTCTCTCTCTCTCTCTCTCTCTCTCTTTTCCTCTCTCTCTCTCTCTCTCTCTCTCTTTCTCTCTCTCTCGATCGTTCTCTTTTCTAACTTAGCCTTACGCGTGTAAATTTTAATGAATAAAAATTTTTGGCTTTATATTTTAATTTCTTTGCACCCATTTTATTTATGTTTTGTTTTCTTTTTGCAAACATTAACTTTTATGTCAAATTATATTTTTTTTCAACCTGAAACTTTATTAAATTTATATCCCGTTATCAAAATGTTGTGGATTAATATTTATATTTTTAAAATATTTTCTTTTAACCTGGAACTTTATTCTTTGAATATTTTTTTCATTTTTTGTTTTTTTTTCTTGTTTATAACATGAACAATTTTAATTTTACTGACCCTAAAGCAGTAAAGCAATAAAGCAGTAACGCATACCACCTACCCACACCCTTGTCACCACTCCGTGTTCTATTGATCTATTGCTTTAAGTTATACATTGATTTCATTTTTTGTATTCTAAAATAAAAATAAGTGCCTTGTATGCAAATATTATAGTAATGTGGAAATCATTCATTAAAAGTTTGGGTTTTTGTTGACCCTAAATCAGTAAAGTAGTAACGCAAACCCCACCCATGCTTATTCCAACCCTCAGTGATCTATTGATCTATTGCTTGAAGTCATATTTTGGCTTTGTTTATTGTATTCTAAGCGTAAAGTAAGTTCCATTTATAAAATATAGTAAATTGAAAAAGTTTATTTAAAATCTATGTTTTATTGACCCTAGGCAGTAAAGCAGTAACTCAAACCATCCACCAACGTCCCTCCTCTCACCTGCGTGATCTATTGATCTAATGTTTTAAATTATATTATTTTTTTTTATTTTTTCTGGTATTATAAATTCGCAATTTGTATAATCTCATTAAAACAAGATATAAAAATTTTGTTTATTTGTCATGTTTTTCGTAGGAAATGTACATCGTAAGATTAGGTAAATAATAGAAGTTTAGGAAATGATAAAAATTTTATTAAAGTGCTAAAATAGAACTTTGTTCATGTTAACATTTATTCGTACTTCAGCAGTATAAATCTGTTAGTTGTTTTATTAATGTGCCAATAATAAGTCAGAATTTTGTTCATGTTAACATTTATTCGTACTTCAGCAGAATATATGTTAGTTTATATTAATTTTGTTAGAAAATGTCACGTTTGGCTAGATATTACTGTTACCTGCTAATTATATGATAGAAAAGGAGGGCTAGGTTACGTTTTGTTGGGTAATGTAAGGTTAGGTATCTTTGTTAGGATGAGAACTTTGATAATTTTAGCATTTATTCATAGTTCAAAATGTCAAATATTTTTGGTGTTATGTTCACTTTTATTAGGTAGTGATTTAGTAAGGTAACATGCTAGGTTAATTTGCTATGGCAGGGTTTGTTAACGGTATTAATATGAATAGAACTTAGGAAATTGTTGGTAGCTGTTCTCAGTTTAAATATGTTATGGTGAGCATGTTAAATTATTTTGCTATGTTATATCAGATTAGGATAGAGTATATTAGTTATTTGAGCAATAACTTAACCGCCTTTGATAGGTAGGACACTTTGCTAATGTCTGTATTTATTCGTAGTTCAATATATTAGATAGGTTAGGTCATGAATAATTTGTAAGGTTTTGTTAGATGTTACTGTGTTAACACCAATAGATATAATAGGAAAGCATGGAATGGTCAGGTTTTGTTGGGTAATGTTAGGTCAGTTACCATCAATAGGTAGGTCACTTTGCTAATGTTAACGTTTATTCGTAGATCCATAAGTTAGATAGGTTAAGTTATGTTAAGTAATTTTTGGTTTTGCTACATATTAGAATGTTAACAACTACTGATATGATTTAAAAGTATGGTAAAGTCAAGTCTTGTTTGGGTAATGTTAGGATAATTGCCATTGATAGGTAGTGCTCTTTGTTAACGATAACATTTATTCATATTTTAGCAGGTCAGCTATGTCATGTAATCCTCAGTTTTGATAAGTTATAATGATTTAAAGTATACATGCTAAGTTGTTTTGCTAGGTAATTGCATGTATTTTAGGTTAACAGAATTGATATGTCGGGAACTTGAGAAACGTTGACACTTATTCATAGTTTTGTATGTTAGATATGTCAGGTTATGTTACGTTTTGAAGGATTATGTTTAGTTTTATGTTGACAGCTATTAATATGTTTGAAAAGTAAATATATGATAGCTTGTTAGGAATACAGGACACTTTTGAATAGATATGCTTAAGGTAGGTTAAAGATGTCAGTTAGACAGAAATTGATAGTTAGGTTAAATGAAGTCAAAATATGATTAAAAACAATAGATCATTAGATCACGGTGGAGTAGGATGGTGCGTGTGGTGGTCTTGTGTTATTGTTTTACTGCTTTAGAGAATAAAACACAAATTTTTAATAAACTTTTAAATTTTACTATATTTTTTTTATACAAAGAACTTATTTCTATATATTTATACATGCGAGTTTAAAATGCAAAAAATTAAGTCAAAATAATACTAAAAGCAAAAGGTCAATATATCACTTTTGTGGTGGATAAGGTTGGGTGGTGGTTTTGCGTTACTGCTTTACTGCTTTAGGATCAGCAAAATTAATATTTTTACGTTACAAACAAAAAGAGTAACAAAAATAGAATATAAATATTAAAAAAATGAAACTTTTATAAAATATAGCTTAAAAATTATTAAAACTTAAAAAAAAAAAAAGTAAATGTAAAAAATTATAAAATAATTAAAACTTTAACAAATAAAATATATAATGTTTTTTTTAGGAAAATAAAAAATAATAAAGATAATTCTTACAAATAAAAAACGAGATAATAAAAATATATTAAAGTTAACACTTTCCAAAAGAAAACGGGATATAACTATTAAATATGTGAAAAGAATTCAAATGTAAATGTTAAAGGTAAACGAAAATATATTAGAACATAAAAGTTGACACTCAGACAATAGAAAACGGTGTACAATTATGACGTCACGTACATATAACAGCATACGGTACTGTTTGCCTGTGTTTGCTTGCTATGCCTTACGGAGAGGGTACATTGTACTGTTGAATGTTAGATTCAACACGTTAGATATGTTAGGTTGTGTTATGTTTTGAACGGTTATGTTTAGTTTTGTTATGTTGACAGATATTTGTGTATTTGAAAAAGTTAGAGTATGAGAGCCTGTTTGGGAATACAGGACGCCTTTGATTTATTTCTGTCAGTTAGACAGAAATTAATATTAAGATTAAATGAAGTCAAAGTGCGATTAAAACCAATAGATCAATGAGGGGTGAAAGGATATGGGTGGGTGGTTGCCACTACTACATTATTGCTTTAGAGTCATTAAAACACAAATTTTTAATAAACTTTTCCACTTTGCTATAATGTTTTTATATAAAACTTATTTTTATGTTTTAATGCAAAAAAATGGTGAATATATGACTTAAAAATAGATCACTAGATCACAGAGGGGTGGGATAAGTGTGGACGGGCGGTTTGCGTTACTGCTTTACTGCTTCAGGGTCAATAAAGCACAAATATTAAATAAAAAAATATCAATGAAAGAAATGTTAAGAGTTTATAAGAAAATATAATTAAATATAAAGTGAACGCTTCCTGCTCCGGCACCGGTTAAGGTGGAGTGTGGTCCCTGATGTGGTACGGTGCGGCAAGGATTTCCACGTAGATATGTAATTATTCAGTAAAAAAAGATTGCATTTTTAAAAAATTGTTTGTTTTAAAAAAATATCTTTTTAAAAAGATGTTAAAAATTTTTAATTTCATTATTTATTTATTTATTATTTAATTATTTATTTATTTTTATTTTATTTTTGTTAATCATTCTATTCAACCTATTTTTTATGACCATTTGACATGTTGAATGAAATAATTAATTACTTTGATAGATATATTCGACGCTTACCCTACCTCCCTCACTCCCTGTTTTTACCTTGAATTTACTCGCATTACTATATATATATATATATATATATATATATATATATATATATATATATATATATATATATATATATATATATATATATATATATATATATATATATTTTTAAAAATATTTTTAATATACAGATATATATATATATATATATTTAATTCCCCTCAAATATCAAATATTCATCTATAAATGTTAAACAAACCTTAAAATAGATACATACCAAGCATTAATAATGGATCATATGTAATATAATAATATGTATATATATATATATATATGTATAGCATAACTATATATATATATATATATATATATATAATATATATATATATATAATATATCTTATATATATATATAATATATATATAATATATATATATATATATGCTATATATATATATATATATATATATATATATATAAATCGTTTTCAAAAATAGTTTACAATTACAGAAATATATATTTATTTATACGGAAAACTTAAAATTAAATCCTAATTGGTCAAATATATTAAAATAATTATACCTCCTGCTAACAACACGGCAGTAATGTTCATATAAATATTAAAAAGTTTGCAAATAATTTTACCTCCTGCTAACACTGTAGCAGCAATGTTCGTATAAATATTAAATACATAAATTTTGATCAAAGCAAAATAATCAGGAAATCGCTATTTGGTTCTTCAACAAAATTTATAAATGTCACTTAATTCACTAATATCTACGATATCAAATAGTTTGTGATTTAAAACTTACTCACTTTTCAAAAGGCACGGTCGCTTACGGAGAATAAATAATTAATTAAATAACTTACAATTTATCAATGGTATACTCAACAGTACTGCAAATCCCAAAGACTGAGTGTGTTTCACAGCTTCCGTCAATTTTTCTTCATCAGTAAGCACTAATCTGTTCGATTGTCCTTTTTCCTCTTTTCGTTCGTCTACCAAATTGATCGCTTTTTGTGTTGGTTCCTCACTCGAAGTTATCCGTCATCGAAGTTACACTTGGAACTCACATTCACGATTGGTTACTTTTTTGCAACTAGCTCCTGAAGTAGTAACATACATTTATTAAATAACAAATTCCCAAAATTCCTAAAATAAATATTCCTAATTTAATTGACTTACTACTTAACTACGGACTTCCAATAAACTTTTTTTTTAAACACAAAACCCTTCTATCTTTTTCTTCATTTAATCTTTTCCATATTCACTGGCTCTACAGTACCTTCAAATCTAGGTTACTGCTCTTGAGACGTCTTAAAACAATCTAATACTTCCTTCGAAATTATTTCAATTTTCATTTTGGTTGGTTTTCTTCTTTTACTCATACATACGTCCCACAACAATATGTATATATCACTTTAAATATTATATTGTAAAAAGTATAATATTCTTGTTCTTGATTACTTTTCAAATAATAATAATAATAATAATAATAATAATAATAATAATAATAATAATAATAATAATAATAATAATAATAATAATAATAATAATAATAATAATAATAATAATAATATTAATAATAATAGACATTCTACCTATTTCCCACATTAAGTCCTCTCAAACTTCTTGGCCTTCCCTGATTTATTTCGTAAATTTCCTCTCTCTCTCTCTCTCTCTCTCTCTCTCTCTCTCTCTCTCTCTCTTTCTCTCTCTCACACACACATACACACACACACACACACACACACACACACACACACACACACACACACACCTACACACACATTTGTTGCACAATTTCAAAACATTTTTGTTTTTCAAGGTTAAACTCAAATAAGTATGAGAGTGGAATATATCTGTCATTCTAAAGAGAAATATTTTTTATTATTCTTTTTTAATTTAATTAATTTAATTGCTAGATTTTCTTTGATTTGGAATAACTGCCGCTTTAATTATTTTAATTGAATCTTTTTAAGTACTACAATTATATATATA
>JABUQX010128624.1:0-17500 GCA_015478945.1 Trachelipus rathkii
GTAATATAAAAAACACCTCAATGTGCAATATAGAAGGTGATCATTAGATTAAACCATACATGATATTGTTTAAATAGTGTAGTCAAATATCATAAAATCATAAGTATTGTTCAACATAAATGTTGATGTTACACTCAACAATATTCAATCCTTTATACACAACCATGTACCCGATTAGTAGATATATGCAATAAATATTTCCCTACACCGATAAATATGGTAATCAGTCAATTTCAATCAATAATCAATATTATAGTATTATATATATTACTATAAATTTGAGATAGGTGATCCCGTACTTAAACCAAATTTTTAGAAATTTCATGATCACAATTAACAGAATAATAGCTATGTGTAATATATTATATATACTAATATATATAGGTTATTAAATAATAACAATTAAGTATAATATTAACTAATTCTTTAATACTTTTAAGCATAAACATATATCACATAATAATAAAATAAATTAATATATAAAATATGAATAAAAAGATTTGGTGAAGTGTATGTTTAAAAAGATATTATAATTATTTTAACTATTAATTGGTAAATTAAAGATCATAGGTTTAAATATATTAGACAGTCTATGAAATGAATTTTCTAATTTCATATCGTGATAGTGTTATATATCAACCTATATATTTAGGATTGTATAGTGACTTCAAATAAATATTTGTACATTATCATACTTGATTCTATAATATTTCTATATCAAAATTTTAATCGTATAACACTGATTAACAGGTGGAGCTGATAAAATGGTATTTTATTTTGACTTATAAAGTTATTATTTATCACTTTAATAATATTTAAATTTATTTACTCCGAATAGTAGTTTAATTTCCTCTCCACCAATTTAGAAAGGAATATTGATGGTCGTATCACCATACCAAGATATAAGTGCGATGGAAGTACTTAATATATAATTTATATATTTATATGTAATATATTTTATTTATCTTATAGTAATAGTTAAATTTACTATTTATAATTAGTTTTAATAGTATAATTCCTTTTTTAATCATTTATACTTCATTTAATGTTATTATTTACCACATGCATCAGAAATATAAGAAATGTGATTGAACTTTTATTATATTTTCATATACACTCTTCAACTTACTTTTCTAGTATGACTGGTATTTAATAGAATGTTCTCATATATAATAAAAAAATTTTATCTATAAAAAACAAACTCCATTAAAGAAGTGTTAAAAATTTTGAACCTTTAGATAAAATTCGCCTTACTCCCTAAACCAATTCCCCAAAAATATACATTATTCACCAATATTTTATATAAAAATTTATATGAAGTTAAATCATTACTTAGAGTATAAAGAGTCAGAGAGCTAATATTTAATTCATATGTACTCACAATTATTTCTATTATAATACTACATCTCTAACGACTACATTATTATTTTATACTAGAATTACAATTAATATACTGATATTTCAATACTATGTTGAAATTTAAAATGTCCAGACGACACCTTTGAATAATATCGTAAGATATATTTATAATGAAAGTAGCTTAACATACAATAAGTTATTTATCACATTTTAAGAAACTTAGAAAGTCTTTTAATTATTTTATTCATTAAACTTGATATTGTTTAATTATCAAGCGAATAATCAAGTACAGTTTGAAAATTTAATACATATTAAAGCTTATTTTAAGTTAAGATATTAATGAATTTACTTATTAATTTATATAAAAATAGATATATTTTAAATAATACATAAATATAATGGATTAATTGATAAAAAAGGGAAAGTGAAGATAACATTGAGGTGTCAGTGTAAAATTATAGATCTATTGTTTTATAGTTTCAGATTGATTTAGAGTATCATAATTAATATATGAGGTTATTACGAGATGATAAAACAGTATTGGTTATACGTTAAATATATTTTTAGGTTGCGCTTATCTTTAACTTCATTCACCAAATGCATATAATGAGCTCAAAGTTACCATTTTTATCTGCCAGTTCGACACTTCCGGCTTATAACTAGTTTTATGGAAACTCTACGTGGTACAACTTCCTAATTTAGATTCAAAATTAACTTAATTACATCAGTATCTATCTTTTTAGATATGCATACATCAATAGTTGTTTGTTTCCTATATAAGCATGTAAAAGACAGCTCGTGACACCATGTGCTTACACTTATATACATACTAATACACATAGTCTGATATCTCATTCAGTTGCATCTCTGTTTTTTAGTTTTTATTGCAGGCTTGTCCACACCGTTTGCCATGAACTCGTAGGTCTGGATTAGATATGATTTAGGTAAGGATTAATACGCCCATACTATAGTTTCATAATGCTTAGATTTAATAGGAATATGGATTTCAACAAGACTATTGCGAATATTAATCTCGATAATAAGTTGTGTAAGTTGCATTATAGTATAGCATACAATGTAGAAATAAAATATAGTGAGAAAATTGGGGAATAAATCATTTAGGTCCACTCTCTACCTATCTATTGAACTATGCTACACACGCTACATACCATCGTTGTGAGTCCATTATTCCTGTATCATGAATGAGATTGCTATTTTCTCTGGGCTAGAATATTGACAAAGTCATAATAAGGGCATTTAGCTCAGGACTATTCTGACAAATGACCAAACACATATTAGTAATTATTTTGCGTATTTTAATTAGTGGCTTTAACAAAATTTTAGGCACTATATTTTTTATTTTTTTGGTAATAAAATAGTATAAGTTTCTAAAAATTTCAATTAATAGAAACTAATATTTACATATAAACTATAATTACATTAGCTATCCTGATTATTATTATATATCCGTCCCGCAATATACTAACTTGATTAAATTATGCTGTTCTCTGATCACAGTGCAATTCGTAAGCTTACTTTCTCACTCAGTTAGCTTTCCAGATTAAAGCGTGCTCTCATATTTGCATCTCTCCCTGTACATTTGATACGTTATAATATATGCTTCTAAGGCTACATAGAAACTAAAATACATTCAACTATACTTTGTATTATTCTAGAATCAATTTGCTAATAACCTTGAGTTGTTTTTATCTATCACAAAAGCTATTTAATACAAATTTCAAATAAACAGTAATGTGATCCACTATTAGGGTCTTACTGCACCTGTTCTGACGCCGAATAAATAAGGTACAATTCACGATTATAAGCTTTTTTTATACACTTATAATGGTCCTATCAATTTAACGCCACATTATAGTATATCATAAATGATAAATTTATAATTGTATTATTTAATACTCTATACAAAATTATAATATAATATAATAGAAATAAGTAATTACATTATTATGACAATGTATCCAATCAGATATATAAACTCACCTATTAAAAAATAATAATCAGTATCATCTAACTCTTTTATAATACCTGCAACACGACATTATAATCTCAACTGTATGCATAGACTGTATATTTATTATCATATATTACATGAGGACCTATCGTATTCATTACTTTATATATTTTCAACTAAAGCTATATATCATTATAAGTTTAGGAAAGCACATATATGTACTATTTGTCTCATAAAGAGAGTATAGTAACCTAAATAATAAACTCCTAAACTCTATACTCAGTATAGAAACTCATGTCACACACAGGTACAGCATAAATTATACTAGAGCTATTTAAACAATATTATGTGTCGATTTAAAACACAGGTTTCACATAACTAACATAAATCTAAATCATTCAAATATATAATAAAAATAAGATGATTTAGAACTACAATAAATACCACAAATATTCACTTCATAACACGAAACTATTGTCTATTTCCTTGATATCACAGCATTTTTCCACTTATTGATTATTTATAGCATTCATTTAATATGTTATTTAACTAAACTACAAATTACATGAAATGATAGCTCCAACTGTTGCTTTGAAAGGTAAATAAGAGTATATAGATGCTCCCATAGGCGTAGAATTTGTAAAATTTCAAGAGGGGAGAAAGGGGTTGTTTGGAAAATTTTTCACAAATTTTTACTATTTAACTTAGCAAACTGATTATTTTAGAGATATAAAATTCTTGAAAATTCCCCTCTAATATCATGGTCGAATACGTCGCAGAATGAAAATTCTCTAAATCAACCATCAACGTCGTCGATGTCACCACAGAAATTTCTTCCCGTTTCTTCTGTGACAACTAAATATAAAGCTTGGAAAAAATACGATAAGCCTGAGATCAAGTTCGATTTGTCTTTTTCTTATACGCCGGAGTTCTTACAATTGATTGAAAATATAAGCAAACTTAAGTATATATAGATTAAACATAGACAATTAATCACTATATTTTATAATTAAAAATAAAATAATACAAAAATATTTATTATTATTATTGAAAAAATAAAATAAACATCCAAATAAAAGTTTACTATTATACATTTAAATAATTAAATTTAGACTAAGATGATAATTTAATAAAATATTGAATTAAATTAAAGTTAATTAAAAGAAATAGGTATTTTAAATATCTATATAGTTAATAAAATAAATTAAAAATGAAATAAATATAATATATTGTGGAATTACATCTATCTTTAATTTATTTATATTAATATATTAATTAAATAATTATAATTAATGAAATAAAAATATATAATTAACTGATTATAATATCAATTTATATAAAAGAATTAAAGAACACATTAAAAAGATAATTATAATTAATAAAATTTAAACTAAAAACTATAATTAAACTAGATTAAAGAATATTCAAAATATATAAAGATAAATTAAATTAATATATAAATTTTACAAATTTTGAAAAAGATAAATTGATTATATAATTATAATAAAATTTAATTTAATAATATTAAAAATTTATAATAAAATAATATAAATCTATATTAAATAAATAAATTATAAATAATATTAATAAAATTTTAAATTTAAAATATAAAATATAATACGTAAATTAAATATATAATATAAATAAATAAATATTTAATATCTTTAAAATAATAATTATAATAAAACTAAAAAGTAATTTAAATGGTACTATTTTTATTAAATTATAATGTTATCACTATCTAACGGTAAGTGATGCATTATAAAACAGGTATTTGTTCAATATATATATAGACATATATAAAGGGGAGGGGGTAGGTAAGTAAATAAGAGTGGAGAGTATTAACTCATCTTGAGTAAGGAAAATAGCGATTGAACGACATACTGAAGGAAAATATGTTAACAGAAGTGTAAAAAATAATATCTAGTATATAGGATATCATGATTTAATAATTAGTATAATATATGAATATATATGAGATATAGGAATTAGTTATAGTGAAAGTTATTATAGTTACTAATCGAGTGTATTCATTACATTTATTAAATAAAATAGGGATTTTTATCAGATTATAATATTATTAAATTGTGTCCCAAGCTTGAGAGATAAATAAGAGTGTCTATAATGTAAATATATTATATCTGATTATAATATAGATTAAGATAATATTTTTATTAGCAAAAAAAATATATCATATAATTTTATAAATAATAAATAATATGAGATTTTTTTTTATTATTAGTTAATATATAATATTTTATAACAATATTCACACATTTTATACCAAGATTTATTATATAAAAGTGACCATTGGATGTTGGAGATATAATCAATTATTAATGGGTAATCTATTATTCATTGTGTTTAATCGACGTAACACGAAAATTTAATTTGAGAATTAAAATTATTTTGGTGATTTACATCACCTCGCACACACTAATTTATCATATAAATATAAAAATATTACAAGAAAGAGTCTTTATGTCATAATATATTCCGAAAAAAAAAAATTAATATAGTGATACATTATATTTAGTGATTAGTATGTCGAATATATTATTTTATATGCGAGATGCATAAGTTTTATACAGAAGAGTCAGAGTATAAGTAGGAATGTAAAAATTTCTAAAGTATTCATTTTCGCTCTTGTAGTTTTCACGATTTTTGTGTTTGGAAAACTTGTAATTTTAAACTACACCATTTATATTCTAATACAATTATATTAGTTGCTTATAAATTTTTATTCAACAAGATTTTTTCTTGGAATCACCTGCTGGGGTTGGTGCCTTGTAAATATTTTATATATCTACTGCATTTCTTAAGGCCACGCGGGTCAACTATTTAAAATGTGGGACCTTGGGTGCGGAGACCCACTCAGGAGGTTGACCTGAGAAAAATTGGGTGTGGGGGCTCCGTGAGTGGATTAATATATCATTAAGGCTATATATAAAATAAATAATAATAATAATATTAATAATATAATCAACATAAAAAAATTTGAAGAATTAATATAAAAAAATTATTAAGGTTGCGCAACTAAGATCATCATGAGTAACCTAGGTAATGAACCTTTAGATAAAAGAGCATACGTAATAGATATATAAGGATTAAAAATAACCAGTTTGTTTTTTTATAAATGAAAACGGTTTATTTCGAAATTTTAAATTTGGCACGCACAGGTTACAGTCCTTAAAGAAACCTTCTATTTTTTTTCTATTGTTATTTATAAAAAATACAACTATTCTCGATATTCTCGAATCTTTCTCTCATAGTTAATATTCAATGAAAAACACATCGATCCAAATTCAGCGCTATAATAGTCCTAGTCGAGAAATAAAAGATTGCGAATTTTCAAACTGTAATTTCTTTCATCATAATAATGTGTGAACTTATACGAAAGATCCTTCATTTATCATACAGATATTTATGGAAAAATATAATGGCAGTGTAATCCATACTAAAAAAAACAACTCTTGATCTTTTAGAAATCTAAGCTTATTTTCAGGATAATGAAATTCCAAGAAATATAAAATAAACAAAAGGTTAAGTTTTTATTGAGGATTAAGAAAATCACTCAGTTAAAGTTGATGAGAAATAATTTAGTTTTCCAGTCACACTGCAATAGTTAGTTTAGCAATGGAAAAATTGAGATAGGTGTGAAAATGTAATTAGAGGTCACATAATGATAAAAAGAACTTAGTTTATTATAAATTTGGTTTTTATTTTTTACTTAGAGTTTCTTCTATAAAGAGGCAGTAATGCAAAGGTATTCCAGGATTTAATTTACGCAGAATAACGACTTTTGCCTAATATAAAGCTGTTAATTAATAGTTAAATGTGTCTTTATATAGTAATTATATAGTATATTTTGCATAACTAATAAGATACTTAATATTTATTAAAGGGTACTTACAGTATTGATATAAGTGTTTATATTAAATATAATTAGTCATTTAAATATATGACTAAATGATCACATATTATATCTTAATAGTATCAAATATATATAATTATGACAATATTAGTGAATGTATTTATATTTCTTCCTACGAGAAACATTTTTATTATTTTATAGTTTATATTTAATAACAGGAATATATTTCTTTATCATTGTATTTTAATATTATTTTATTATCTATTGACCTAGACACATTATATATATTATAATTATATATAATTATATATATGTATACCTATTTATATATATATATATATAAAATAGCTGAATAGATGTTAATAGGGATGAAGAAAAGATATACTCATATATCGTTTAAAGTTATAGTGTATATTTATTAGTTATTGTTTATATCATACTACTATATATATAGTAATTAAAATTATATATAATGTTATATTAATTAATATATTATATATTAATTATATTTATATTGATACTATATTATTAGTGAGCATTTTAACTACGAGTGGATTTAGTCACATTATAGAAACCCTACTCTCTTACTACTTACATATATATATTAATAATATATATATGGCATGATTACTTACTGAAACAGGATCAGTAAGAACTATCTCGAAAAAGTACTCGCACCCAACAATAATAAAAACACAAACTAAAAACAACAAAAAAATAATACACAATAATATATGGACATTGCTCGTTTGTTTTTATTTCTAAGTTGCTTTATCTACCAACAATAAGTTAGATCTAGGTGTAAAAAATTACTATAATTCTGTCCATGTAAATAGTAAAACACTTACACTAGATAAATAGTTTCAATCATAAATTAATGACCTCACGTATGTGCTTAGTAATCTAATGCTCGGTAATATTAATGCTGCTAATGAATTTAGATAATGTAAAAAGTTCCTTTTACAGGATTTTTGATTAAATAGAGCTTATGAAGAAAGACATAAAACTCTAAGTATATTACTCATCTAGTAAAATTTTAAACTAACACCTAAGAAATATTCATCATTTGTTTTCATTGCATCTTTATGATCTTTATTCGCTTCATTATAGAAGGGAGATCTCTAGAACTAACAGTTGAGGGGCAGAAAAGTGTGGCGGGAGTGAAAGATCTACCCGATCTGGTCCTAACAGAATTCCCTAGATGGTTCCGCTCCTCCTGTTAAGTGAACCCGAAATCTTTGCTACATATATTTGAATATTTCATTATTTCTCATAGTCACTTTGTATATAAATATATTATAGAAACCAGTTTCATATCTTAGTACACATTGGATTAGCTTACGCGAGGTAAATTAATTGATTAGTAACTCTGTCACAAGCAATATTCATACTAATCATAGTCTTTAAACAAATAAATGATTCCAAATATGTAATTTTGTTTTTCTCGTGTTACCGTCGCTTTTGTTATCTTCATATATTTTCGATATTTTTTATTAATAACATCATATCTTCTGGCTGTGCGAGATAGTAAATTTTAATATATCCTTTTTTAACTACGCTGGGTTATTTTTTCTCCGAAAGACTTTTTTTCTATGGTACCATTCGAGTGGTTTTTTTGCTAGGCTAAGGTGATCTACAAATATCATTGTTACAGAAGAGTTAAGATAAGTACATGACATTCTTTTCAATTGAGTCTAGAACCTCAACGTGGGCTGTGGTGCAGTTTAATTAGAATTGTCAAGGGTGGCCTCATATAAAACTATGTGATATAATATAATATATATAAAGAAATTTTTTTAACTTTTTTTTATATATTAATAGATTAAATATATATTATTTTTTAACATAATTAAATCCTCGCTATAATATAATTTCACATCAATTTATTTGGACTTATCTTCTAATACCAGTCGATTCTTACAAACATATATGTCATTAGGAAATAAGTTTCTTATATCTTTTAAATTACTTAGTTAGTCCATTAGTCTCACCAATATGATAGTGCTTCCCAAGATATAATTTATTCTAAGATAATAATATATTATAATATTATGTAGGTATTTCAGTCGAAATTGGCATAAAATCTACTAATTACTTATTTATTATCATTAAAAAAAAAAAAAAATAAACTAACGTTCTGTTCTATGACAAAGAAACTCAAATCAGCTACTGACTTCTATACAGTCTAAGCAGTTTTTAATTCTGTAAGTATCTACTATCACTATATATTAACTGTAATTGATAGTATAAGTTTTGAGTTTAAATAATCATAAATATAACTGCTCGTTTAGACTACTATATATATATATATATATTATATTAATATATATAATTAGTTTGTATATATATGGGTATATCACTACAAGTCTTCTATATATATCTATATATATTATTATATAGCTTATATAGCTATGAAATACGGCAAATTCATAGTATATACACCACGTCTATATCTGTTTGCCAGGATGATTTCCAAGACGTAAGATAACCTCTTGACGAGTTTTTATTTCTGGCGAAGTTTCCCGTCAACACATCGAGTAATCTCGTTATATATTAATTTTTTGCTATATCTCTCTTGAGTTCGAATCTCTTTCCTTTCTCTGTAAAAAAGCCCATCATGTAAATTACGCCCTTGCATGGGTTTTATTAAATAATAATATAAGTTATTAAGAGCTTCACTAATTTTAGAGAGAGCTTTGAAGAATTCGAATATTTAATAATAAAACACATTACACATCATCCTCCTCCTTATATATTATAAATATAATATATATTATAAATATATAATAATAATAATATATATAATATAATAATTAAATATAAATAATAATAATAATAAAATAATAATAAATAATAAATAATAATAATAATAATAATAATTAAATAAGAAATATAATTAATAATTAATCATTATTTAATTTATATTTGAATATTTTGTTTAATTTTTCATTTTATTAATTTTTAATTATCTAATTTCTTTTTTAGAGTGTAATATTTTATTATTTTAATTCACTTACGTTGGGGAGGGGTGGTACTTGCAGTCTAAGTTCCGTATATTGGATAACTCAGATAAATATCTAAATAAAAGACTTGTAAATATATAATAAATATTCTTGGGTTAATTATATTTATATAATATATATATATATATATATATATATAGTATTTTATTATATATATATATATCATTTTATATTATGTGTGTGCTGTGTGCAAAGCATGCTGGTCGATGGTCCAAATCTTAGGGGCATGTTAGTGTGGAAGAAATGATGAAATGAGGGAATGAACGTAATTAGAGTTGTGTTTTGTAAGAAAGGGCGTTTAATGAAGAGAATAAATGTAAAGTAATGCTTAAGATGGTTGTGATCATGTTGAAGGAAGGTTGGACATTATTTTGAACTAGGGAGTTCCGAGTTGAGTGTAAGAGTTGTCAGACTACTCTTGTGACTTACTCATAAAACTTTGTTAAGTTTTTTGGCAGAATTGTTTTGGTGTGATTACTTACAGTTCCTACAATTCATTGTGAAGACTACAGCAGTCACCTATTGTAAATATAAGTTAACGCGAAATTTGGAGATCACATATAATATCAGGAATGTGCCTTGAGGGAGGAGGAGTAGAAGATATAGAAAAAAATAATAGTAGCTATTAGAAATTTTGAGACTCTAATCGCTATGAGACCTTCACGCGGAAAAAGTAGATAGGATAAAAGGAGTGACTATAATAAGGAAAGATATGAAAATATTGACTGGTGATATTTTTGTGATAGAAGGGGTGGTAAAATTGGTATTTATGATTAGGCCCTACCTGCGGTAGTGAGGTTTCCATAGAAAGGGACATTATGTACGAAACATACATATCAATTTGGATACTGATGATTGCACTAATATACGTGTTGCGGGAATTGATTAGGCTCGATCGAGTCATACCTATAGATTGAAAGGGCCTTTCATACCATTTATCAATAAGTAGCGGAAAGAAATTGGTAACTTGTTTAGTTCGATCATCAGATAAGTATTACATTACAATTACATAATGAAATAAGGTTAATGTAAAGGCTTGGTAGGCGGCAAAATACACAAGTACGAAAGCTTGCTATTGGGTCATTCTTATATCTCATTTCAATTCGAGTACTTGCACAATCAATATTCTAATACGGTACTTATAACAATTCGAATCTTATTAAACTAACATAGTTATCATGTTTTATAGTGACAATTTATACTCACGCTATTCACTCACCTTAATACTTCACCAGTGCTTGGGGGGATAATTTGGATATTATTGCTATTGTGAGCTGTGGATGATAATTTAATTAAAAACTCATAATATTATATTTATACCTCAGATGGTATATCTTAATTCCCTTAATTTGTGTTATGATTATATACAAATTAGTGTATTAGATATATAATTGAGCTAAACATCTGTATAGCAATTTAATTATTGGATACCGATTGAATATAAAATATTATATTAGGCATTGATTAATATAAATAATAAAAAGTTAAACTAATACTAAATTACTATTAATTCCTAATTTTCTTGAAGGTATTTTTCGCATCTTCTAATTTTACATCAACAGTATTTCATATATATATATATATACTGTGATGTCTAGTAATTCACGACCAGCCTAAGCACAAGCAATTTTGTTGATTGCTTCACTTCTAACTGAATAAATAATTTTAAATTTAGTTTATCTTCTATTACAAAATTTTTATTAACTAATATAAATCTCTTTATTTCGTTTATACAATCATATACTTAACTATGCTAAATTCTGCCCCTGGCTCACACTCAGTTGGAGAGGTACCACATATATATATATATATATTATATTTATTAATATATATATATATATTATACCAATCATTCTCACAGGTGATACCGGACACCGCTCTTGGGCGATATTTCAGCAAGTCCAAATGCATTGTAGTTAAGATATTTACTGAAATTGGTCACAAGCACATGGCGTGTTACGAGAAGTATTAGGTAAGACTACTGACCAGTATAAGGAGGTGCTCTATTTGTATGTCTTATGGTTGTTATAAATGTATGACATCTGGTGCATAATAGGTAGTAGGGAGGTTTATACTATACTTGTCTAGTTTGATGTATATATATATTAAAATATTATATCTTATTTAGTTATATTAATACTATAATAATATATATATATTAATAATTATATATATATATAATATTAATATATATAATATTATATAATATATATATATATATATATATATATATATATTATATATATAATATATATATATAATATATATATATTATATGTATTATAAGTTATATTATTATCTCATACGTAAATATATAGTTATATATTAATATATATTTAAGTTTGGTTAGTATATATCCTTCCAAAAAAATTATTTATATCCTTTTTGGCCCCAATGAGTGGCAAGATGGTATGCTCCAAGAACTTTAACCTTAAGTATAGGACCTCTTCTTCCAAGGAATAGCTGGACAAGAACTAATAACTCTTTATAATCATCGAGAGGCAATTGTGTTTTCATTACCTGATCTATAAAGGGAAGAATATCGTAATCTTCAGGCTTCAAAATTTCCTTAATGCGCTTGACTTCCATTGCAGATTTAAGATTTATTTGGTTGATTTTATGCCAAGATTCTTTAAACGCTTTCAAAGAACTGAGTACCAGGGCTAAGAGATTACGAAATTTTAGCAACTAAAGTACTTTAAACTCAAAGCTGTAGTAGGTTTTCAGGTCTTTCTCCAGACCACAGAGCCATGTTAGTCTGCTTGGCGTTTCTCCAAAATATATCCTTCACCATCATGAGAACGGTTGGATATTAAAGGGTGGCTTATAAATAAAGGTATGTATAAGTTACTGACAAGGAATGCCAAGAAATTTTCATTCCAAAGTTACAGAGATGGTTTGAAATAGTGCGAAAGTGCCTCAAAACGCTTAATTTCTTGAATGCCTTTTCAATGAAAGAAATAACGTGATTCTTCCAAGGATTATTACGATGAAAGAGAAATACCAAAATATTTAAGAAGAAAAAAAGATTGGGTTGTTATGTTGTTTCGAAGATATTCCAGCTACGTGGAATATTATGCAGAATAGGTGGATGGAGGAATTGAGTTTTGGAGGGATTGAAAATAGACGTGTTTTCTCTTTCTCAATTAGTTATATGAGAAATACGAGAGGTCAATTATTTCAAACCATCCTTCTAGTATCGGCTAATTGTTGTTGAGTTGAAAGATTTTGGAGCTGTAAGAAGTATTGAAGGAGGAGTCGTCGGCATTAGATTGGATTGTAGACAAAATGACAGAGATCCTTAATGAAAAGGAGAAAATGAGTTGAAGTTTGAACAGGACCTCAAAGGAACACCACTTTTCATATTTTCAAAAGATGAACAATCCCTTCTACAACAGTAGCTATAGAACGACCTGAAAGAAGATAAGAAGGAAAGCCACACAGACAAGAATAGATATCTAAAGGTTGGTTTAGAAATCAAAATTTTGAACCATAATCTATTGTAAGCTTTCGTATATCTAGCTCTACAGGAAAAGGTTCACAGTAATGCAGAAAAGCATAGGATCAAGAGTCAGATAGAGAGAAAAGATGGTCACCAGCCATACTGGTGATCAAACACAAGAATAAAAGCAATGAGATGTTTCCAAATCTCCTAAATAAGGATGGAAGCAAACCTTTTGAAAGAACAGAAGTTGAATCACTTTAACGATAGTTAGATGATTGAGACTGGTTATAAGATTTAAGGTTCAAGCTCGGAAGCAAAAGTTTCAACATCAAAGAAGGAATTCCATTGAACCGTACGCCCTGTTAGTATTAAGAGCAGAGAGATATTAGCCACAGGCGACTTAGAGAGGTATAAAATAAAAAAAAAAACCGAGATCGTTTAGGTTGTAAATAAAGTAAAATATTTCAAAAGTTAAGACGGGCGTGAAAATCCTACTTAATAAAATCAAGAGAAAGGTGCTTGGGACTCCTTACTGGAACCCTTATCAATCTGCTGGAAAACTACAAAGTTAAAGGAGCAGCCAACCGAAAGAGGCAATCAAAATTCTGTAAACGAATGGATCCACAAAATTATTAATGCAATTAATATTATTTCGCCTATGCCTACGTAAAGCTTGTTTGAACAATGGTGTCACTAGACAGCATATATATATATATATATATATATATATATATATATATATATAATAATATTATTTTATAACTATATTATATATATAATATATATATTATTATATATATATATATAATATATATATACATATAATATATATATATATATTATATATTATAATATTATATATATTATATATATATATATATCATATATATTATAATGGATATAGAAAATTATAAATATATTATATATATATATATATATAATATATATATATATATATATATATAATATATATTGAGCTGATGGAATAACAGTAATTAAATACCTCGATAAAACTAATTCCGATGGCGACTCCCGCAAGGATTGTAATATTATTACTAAAATCTCCTCTAAGCTCGTCAAAGCATCCTCTCGTGTGAATTTCCTCGAGCTGAAACGACAATCTGCAATTAGTCACATGTTGATCTTGGAAAAGCAGATTGCATATAATAACAGGAATTAATATAAATGATAGTAATACTTAATTATATTATAATTAATATAATATCATAATAAAAAATAATAATAATAATAATAATAATAATAATAATAATAATAATAATAATAATAATAATAATAATAATAATAATAATAATAATAATAATATTAATATGAATAATAAAACAATAATAATAATAATAATAAGTAAGTAGTTAAAATAATAATAAATAATAATAATTATTATTATTATTATTATTATTATTATTATTATTATTATTATTATTATTATTATTATTATTATTATTATTATTATTATTATTATTATTATTATTATTATTATTATTACTTCATATTATTATTATTTATTATATATTATATTATATTATTATTATATTATTAATTATATTTTATTATTTTAATACTATTAATTATTATTTTCTTATTAATATTTTTTTTTTCATTAATTATTATTAGGAAAGATTAGTATTATTATTATATATTATTATTATTAATCATGTTATTATTATTATTATATTTATTTATTATTATTATATTATTATTATTCTTATATTATTATTATTATTATATTATTATTATTATTATTATTATTATTATTATTATTTATATTATTTTATATTTATTATTAATATTATTATTATTCAATTATCATTTTATATCATTGTTTTAATTATTATTATTATATTATTATTATTATTATATATCATTATTATTATTAATTATTAATTATTATTATTTTTTATTATTGTTATTATTATTATTATTATTATTATTATTATTTATTATTATTATTATTATTATTATTATTATTATTATTATTATTATTATTATTATTATTATTATATTTTTTTTGATTTTGATTATTAAATAGTAATAATATAATAATTATTAAGTTGATAGTATTTTGTTTTTCATTTTAATGTACTTTTTTTACTGTTTTTTACTGTTTACTGTAATGAATAAACTTTTAAAAAGATTAAATAAAAACAATATTATTAAATAAATTAAATAAAATAATTAAAAAAAAATTTATAGATTTAATAAAAACAATATTTATGTGCATAAATCACGCATTACAACAAAATAATTAGTTTTACTTTGTTTGCATCATTGAAAACATTGTATCCGCAACCTGACGTTATTGTCTTGCAACACGTGTCTGGAACGCCTTCTCTGAGCTCGCCGTATTCAGTGTCTTCCCAATCCATGTATCCGTCACTTCCGCAACAAAGATACTAATATAAATAGATACAAAATATTGAAAGATTAAAACTAATGCTTTACTTAATTGTGTGATATAATTAGTAGAGTTTATTATATATAAAAATTTGTTTTACTATATTCGAGTACTATCATAATTTTTTATTTTCTTTAAATCTGTAGAATTTAAAATTTTATTATAATTTTGAAAACATATCTTGTTTATTATTGCATTAACTTTGAATGCAGATGATATATAATATGGTTTAAAATTATAATCCAAAAAAATAGTAAACTACTTTCCGTTTTGAAAAAAAAAAAAAATTGCCCAGCGACATTGCTCATTACTACAAGTAATATTTTAAAATATAAACTACATCAATTAAAGTTATTTTATATTATTAATATAATAATCTGACGTTAACGATAATTCAGTAGCTCTTTAACCTTTATATTGCATTACTTTATGGATTTATATTTGCAAAAATGTTTGCTTAACATACTTGAAGATACTAATACTTATTTATATTTTTATTACTTTTATTCTTATTATTCATGAAAGTACTTACATCATGTTGAACAACATCCCAAGTCTTCATGACACCTTCATGCTTTTCATCGTATTTGCTCATTGAGAGTTGAACTTCCCTTTGAATACTCTTCTGAAGTTCGCTTCTCATGAGATAAGCCAAAATGGCGACGCCAATTTCGATCACAAATATAAAGCTTACAAGAACGCTGAACTGAAACATAAAAGGATTTCATTTTTCAAAGATTGCTTTTAAAAGTTCTATTTTATTTTATAACTTTAATTTTTATGTGTTTGCACAGTATATATATATATATATATATATATATATATATATATATATATACTATATATATATATATATATAATATATATATTATAATATTAATATATATTATATATTATATATATATATATATATACTTATACGATGTACGATGTCTTTTATCTGATGCAATACTGACAGCGAAAAAAAGATGATATCAATATCAACCTTCCATTCCTAATTAGTTTATTTTTTCTCAAAATACATTCCCAACTTATTTCTTTACTAGCCCTTAGACCTACACAATTGTGAGCTAACCTGTCCATCAGTCAGTCATTCTCCCAAGGATGCAAAAGACCTTTTTACAAGCACCTTTCCTAACGAAAATTATAAACATTTTATACTAATTGCAAGTCTCGTTGTCATTAGCTGCGATACAACAAATGACAATTTTCCTTTTCATGCTCCTCACACGTGACTTAGGGTCAATAAATGATCCTCAGAGTTATGAGATACCTCCTTTGCTGACCTAAGGAAACATTTAACTCTACTCTCATTACACTCTGTATTGTTTATGAATCATTCATTATTATAAGATCTACAATGAAAACAATCTCTTCCTCTTATGCTTTAAACTTTTTTTCTTAAACTAAAATT
>JABUQX010128624.1:27500-37500 GCA_015478945.1 Trachelipus rathkii
AATAAGGAGGAAGGGTAGAAATTGATAGAAAGTATAAATTTGGATAACCATTTACGATTCGCCATTAGGAGCATATAAAATCTTAGCATTGACTCAAAGAGATCTGAATACACCTCTCATGAAAAAATAATTTGACATAAGTGAATTTCAGAGATTCTATAAGGAGAAACAAAAGAACCCAAGTCGCATAAAGTGGAATTTGAGGAAGGAACTCTGGTGCAGAGTTTATCATTAGTAAAAGTTATTACGAAAATTGAAGATTTCATTGTAAATTATATATATATATATATATATATATATATATATATATATATATATATATATATATATATATATATATATATATATATATATATATATATATATATAGATTATATTTATATATCTATAAATTTTAATACAATTATAAATCTACATATATATATATATTATATATATATATACATATATATATATATATATATATTAAAAATATACATTTCTTTTTATATATATATATATATATATATATATATATATATATATGTTGGGCTGGCAGTTTTACAGCAGATCACTCTCAACAGACCACCCCTTACACAAAAATAAACAACCCACTCCCATAAGAAGGAAAAATAATCACACCAGCTATATACTATTCTTAGATAGACGACAACATCGCTTCTCCCACCATCAACACGACGACAGACGACCACCACCACCAGACACTCTTATTATATTAAACACATCCACACACAAAGCTAACACAAAGAACGATCTCTGAATACCCAAACAACACCACACCTCCTATCGCGGATCGATCCGAACTGAAAGATCCTGTTCCCACCTGATCCAGTCGATCCGATCTTGATGGATCCGATCGATCCTGATCTCGATCTCGGCTCTCTTCTCTCTCTCTCTCTCTCTCTCTCTCTCTCTCTCTCTCTCTCTCTCACGGATGCATAATTCCGGAATGAAATAGAAGTTATATATATATATATATATATATATATATAGTATATATATATATATATATATATATATATATATATATATATATATATATATATATATATATATATAAAATGGTCTACGCATAAAAAAATTTATAGATAAGAAGATAAGAACCAAACGCATTTTTATTTTAAAGTTACGAAGTGTAGAGGAGGCTTAAAATTATTCAACTTTTTATTGTTAACAATACCAGGAGAATGACTTCAAAATAATTTTCTTCGATAAATTATTGGAAAGTTAAATGTCTTTTTAAAATGGTAAAAGTTCTGACTGGATGTCAGAAATACAGGACTAACTTCGTTCCTTTTATTATATATATATGATATTATAGAGCATATATTATTATATAAAGCATATATATATAAATATATATATCTATATAATATAGATATACACACATATTTATATATATATATATATATATATATATATATATATATATATATAATATTAACAGTAATGATGAGGTGTTAGTGAATGTGTGTGGTTTTGATGGTGCAAGAAGGAATAGGTATTTTGGGGATGAGGTTATTAGTAAGGAGGAGGTAATGGGTAGAGTGAGAAAGTTGAAGAATGGTAAATCTGCAGGTATAGATGAAATTACTAGTGAAATGAAAGAGCGGAGGCGAGATGGTGATTGATTGATTTGAAGTTGTGTAATAAAGCGTTTGAGGAGGGTATAGTTCCGGAGGAGGAGAGTGAGTAATAGTACCCTTATATAAGGGTAAGGGAGAAAAGGGGAACTGTAGAAATTATAGGGGAATAAGTTTATTGAGTGTTGTAGGGAAAAGGTATATGCTGGTATTTTGGTAGAGAGAGTGTCGAGTGACTGAGGACTGATTGGTGAAGAACAAGGTGCGTTTAGGAGTGGTAGAGGATGTGTGGATCAAATCTTTACATTGAAACAAATGATTGAGAAAATGAGGGAGAAGAAGAATAAATTATATTTAGGTTTTATGGATTTACAACAGGCGTATGATAGAGTTAGGGAAGTTTTATGGCAGGTATTAGTGATATATGGTGTTGGTGGTAGACTTCTTGAATGGAATCAAAAGTATGTAAGGACGATATTGAAGCGTGTGTAAGAATAAAATGGTGGCCAATGGTGATTGGTTTAGGATTAATAGCGTAGTGAGACAGGGTTGTGTGTCCCCTTGGTTATTCAATGTGTATATGGATGGGGTTATGAAAGAATTCGAGGTGGGGATGGCAGGAAATGGTGTTAGAATGGTGGAGAAATTGGAGAGGAGTGGAGGGTGCCCTACCTATTATATGGGATGATTGTTCTGTGGCGAATCTGAAGAGAGCTTGAGAGGATCATGAGATTTGAAGGGTATGTAAAAGGAGGCTTGAAAGTAAACGTAGATAAGAGTAAGGTTATGGTTGTGAGTGAGGACAGTCCCTAGTGGGAAGTTATGTTAGATAGTGAGGAGCAGCCTGAGCAAGTGTCTGAGTTTAAATATTTAGGGTAAGTGTTGTTGGATGAGGAAGGAACGGATGATGGTGAGTGGTAGGGAAAGAATGGAAAGAAAGTGGAATTAAAGAATGGGACTGGAGGTGGAGTCTTATATGAGGGTGGTGAAAGAAAGGGTAGTGGAGACGAGGAATGGAATGGAAACGATGGAAGGTGGAAAGAAGGAATGGAACGAAAGGAAATGGAATGGAAGTGGTTTACCGCGTGGAAAGCGATGAATGATAGTCGGTTGGTTAAGCGGATGTATAGTGGAGAGTGTGTTGGGAACCGACCGGCTGGGAGACCGAAGAGAAAGTGGATTGAGTCGGTGAACGAATGTCTGAAGGAGAGAAATGTGAGTTTGGCAGAGGCGAGAATAAAGGTGCATGATAGGAGTGAATGGCGGGGTTTTGTATGGTATGGTTGTGGGCTCACTCGGCCAAGGGATGAGCCCTTATACTGACGATTTACCATAGTGAGGGTCCGTCGCGGTCCCATGAAGCTCTAGGGTGGATTTTCTGTCTGTGACGAGTTCTCACTAATTAATGGTACAGAGGGGGCGGTAAGGCTGGGCTTTCCTTTCGACTTTTGTCATATTCTTCTACTGCTTTTCTTTTCCGATGCATGACACGCACCTTACCCCCAGTCTTGGGGCAAAGAGGAAGATAAAGAAAGAAAGAAATATATATATATATATATATATATATATATATATATATATATATATATATATATATATATATATATATATATATATATATATATATATATATATATATAAATATTATAAAAATATGCTTTAGAGAGTTTTTTTTAAACAGCTCAAACTCTTAAAATGTAAAGAAACAATTTAAAACCACTTAAGAACTAAACAGGGAAATCAAAATATTAAAAATTAAACAGTAGTTTACGTTTCGAGACAAGTACAACGTCTCCTCCTCAGAACTTAAATGGAAATAAAATTAATTTTGACAAAATAAATAATAAAATTAAAATATGAGATATAAAAAATGAAAGCAAATTAACAGATGGCAACATAAAATTACTTCACAATAAATTATTTGATGATAAATATTTAATTTTTTCAGATATGAAATTTCTTGTTATTAAGTCAAAATTAAAGAATCCTTCGGAAATATTAAAATTAGATTTAGTTGAAATGCAAAAAGATTCTAATAGTTGATTTAGATTTTTATCCTTTGAATTAAACAAAAAAGTTGCACCTTCCCAATTAATGATGTGCTCATTCTGTGATTGATGTCTAAAAATGGCATTTTGGTCATTTCCTCTTCTAACCTCACCCCTATGTTGTTCTAATCGGACCTTCAGGGTCTTTAATGTTTCACCGAAATATGAATTATTACAAAATCCACAAGGAATTTTGTAAACCCCCCCAGTCTTTTCAAATTTAGTGGTTCTATTATTTATCAAAATTTGTGATAAGGTATCCGGAAAACTGAATACTATAGTGATGTCAAATAGGTGTTTAAACATAAATTTAATATCAAGTAGTTGAGGTGAGAATGGGATGACTTTAACGTTATCATTTAGAAAAGGAATTTTTTCTCTTAATCCCAAATAGCTAGAATATGCCTGTTTGTACTTCTTATGAATTAAAAATTTTGGATAGGCTAAGTTTCTAAATGTACGAAAGATAAAATCAACTTCTTGTTTCAAATATGGAGGATCACAATAATTGAACGATCTCAAAAACATGTTAAAAATAACATTATTTTTAATGTGAAGAGGATGAGAAGAAAAATAATGGAGCAATTGATTAGTATGTGTTGGCTTGCGATACACTTTAAAAGATAAAGAAGTTCCTGTTTGCATAATTAGAATGTCCAAAAAAGGAATGCATCCATCAACTTGTGTTTCTATCAAATTTACTTACGAAACACAAGTTGATGGATGCATTCCTTTTTTGGACATTCTAATTATGCAAACAGGAACTTCTTTATCTTTTAAAGTGTATCGCAAGCCAACACATACTAATCAATTGCTCCATTATTTTTCCTCTCATCCTCTTCACATTAAAAATAATGTTATTTTTAACATGTTTTTGAGATCATTCAATTATTGTGATCCTCCATATTTGAAACAAGAAGTTGATTTTATCTTTCGTACATTTAGAAACTTAGCCTATCCAAAATTTTTAATTCATAAGAAGTACAAACAGGCATATTCTAGCTATTTGGGATTAAGAGAAAAAATTCCTTTTCTAAATGATAACGTTAAAGTCATCCCATTCTCACCTCAACTACTTGATATTAAATTTATGTTTAAACACCTATTTGACATCACTATAGTATTCAGTTTTCCGGATACCTTATCACAAATTTTGATAAATAATAGAACCACTAAATTTGAAAAGACTGGGGGGGTTTACAAAATTCCTTGTGGATTTTGTAATAATTCATATTTCGGCGAAACATTAAAGACCCTGAAGGTCCGATTAGAACAACATAGGGGTGAGGTTAGAAGAGGAAATGACCAAAATGCCATTTTTAGACATCAATCACAGAATGAGCACATCATTAATTGGGAAGGTGCACCTTTTTTTAATTCAAAGGATAAAAATCTAAATCAACTATTAGAATCTTTTTGCATTTCAACCAAATCTAATTTTAATATTTCCGAAGGATTCTTTAATTTTGACTTAATAACAAGAAATTTCATATCTGAAAAAATTAAATATTTATCATCAAATAATTTATTGTGAAGTAATTTTATGTTGCCATCTGTTATTTTGCTTTCATTTTTTATATCTCATATTTTAATTTTATTATTTATTTTGTCAAAATTAATTTTATTTCCATTTAAGTTCTGAGGAGGAGACGTTGTACTTGTCTCGAAACGTAAACTGCTGTTTAATTTTTTATATTTTTTTTTCTTTTTTTTTTTTAAGTGTTTTTATATTGTTTATATATATATATATATATATATATATATATATATATATATATATATATATATATATATATATATATATATATATATATATATATATATATATATATATATATATATATATATATATATATATAGTATTGGGCCAATTTATTATGGATTTTTTAAAATTTGTTTTTTTTTTCGAATTAAAAGGTTATGAAATTTAATTTTTTCAACTTTTTTGAACTTATTTTAATACACCAGAATAATATAAATATTTTACTATTTATTTACCAAACTTCAAAGTATTGTGTGGCAGTATCTGGCAACAATGACAGATTTGGTGAATTATTCAGTGTTTATTATATTTTCACGTTCAGTTGCTGTCCTGCTTTCACGTGAGTTGTGTGTGTTAGCGATGTTTTACACCTTTTATTATTTGTTATAATTAGTGTATACTAGTGTTTTATTGTATTATTTTAATAATAATACCACTCTTTTTAGATATTTTAGTAGTTTATAAAAGTGATCAAATATGGGTAAAGTTAGTGATTTGAGTCCACGGAAAGTCGGACAGATTAATGTGTTATTGCAAGTGAGCAACTTAAAACAGAAAGAAATAGCAGCAAAACTTGGGGTTTCAACTCAAACAGTTAGTAATATTAAGAAGAAATTGAAATACGGTCACAGTTTGAGCTCAAATAGGGTTGGCAAATGTGGAAAGAAAAGAAAAACAACACCCAGGGAGGACAGAAAAATAGTTCAAATGGCTCTGAAAAATAGAAGACTATCATGTAGGAAGCTTTCCAATGTTCTATCAGCAGAGGGGATTATTATTTCTAGAAGAACCGCCAATAGGAGGCTATTAGATGCTGGATTAAAAGCCTATCGTCCAAGAAAGAAGCCTAGACTAACTTTAGAAATGAAACGGGCACGTAATGCCTGGGCTCAGACTCATATTCATTGAACTTCTGAGCAATGGGAGCAGGTAAGAGTTGATCAGATAGCTATTATTTCTTTTATCACTCATAAAAGAGCATTTGTTATTAGTAAAATCGCAATGACATTTGAAAATATCATTATTACTGAATTATCAACCATCTATGGTTTAAAGTCATGAATTTCTGTACTTGTTTGACTACTTGCATCATCTTCTATGCTTCTCCTACTGTTCATATATTGTGTTTTATATTGCTCTAGATTGTATTCTCTGATGAATCCACCATTGCTGTGCTTGATGATCGCAGAGCGTGAGAAGGCGATCAGGTGAGGAATTTAAACCCGAATGCCTGAAAAAACGGTAAAATTTCCACAGAAAATCATGGTGTGGGGTGCCATTTCTGTTCATGGCCCAAGTCGATTGATGATTGTTGAAGGCACCATGGACCAGCATAAGTATATAAATGTACTACAAACTCTTTTACTACTTCAAACAAGGGATTGGTTTGGCGCTAGACCTTGGATTTTTCAACAGGACTACGCCCCGTGTGATTCGGCGAGGTCAGTAAAGAGATGGTTTAAACAGAATGGCGTAGAGGTAATTCCAAGGCATGGAAATTCATCTGACATGAACCCTATTGAAAGTTTGTGGTTCGTGTTGAAAGATGAAATACACGATGTTCCAATTACGACCAAAGTAAAACTCATAGAACGTCTTATTCAGGTTTGGTTTCATTCCGAAAAAAATCCGAAATTTGTGCAGAACTTTAATTACTGGCATGCCCAGTCGCGTTAAAGCACTCGCAGGTGCCAAAGGTGCCCAAATCAAATATTAAAATATTTATATTGTCCTAGTATATTAAAATAAATTATTAAAAAAATTGAAATAAATTAAATTTCAACCTTTTTTTCAAAAATAGCAAATTTTTAAAAAATCAATAATAAATAAATCATAACTATATATATATATATATATATATATATATATATATATATATATATATATATATATATATATATATATATATATATATATATATATATATATATATATAGATTCGGAGATGGAGATCTCTCTTTGTGTTAACTGTGTGTGGATGTGTTTAATAATGAGAGTGCCATGGTGGTGGTGGTCGTCGTGGTCGTGGTGATGGTGGGGGGGGGGAGGGGAAGCGTGTTGTCGTCTATCTAAGAATAGTATATAGCTGGTGTGATTTTTTTCCTTCTTAGAGGATTGGGTTGTTGTATGTTTTGTGTAAGGGGTGGTCTGTTGAGAGCGATCTGCTGTAAAACTATAGAGTCTTACATGAGGGTATGTTGTTACCTGTGTTATTGTATGGTAGTGAGACTATGGTCTGGAATAAGAAGTATAGATCTAAAGTTCAATGTGTTCAGATGGACAATCTTAGGGGCATGCTAGGTGTGAAAAGAATTAATAAAATGAGGAATGAACGTATTAGAGAGTTGTTTGGTGGGAAGAAAGGGGTAAATGAGAGAATAAATGAAAGTATGTGGAGATGGTTTGGTCATGTGGAAAGGATGAATGATAGTCGGTTGGTTAAGCGGATGTATAGGGGAGAGTGTGTTGGGAACCGACCGGCTGGGAGCCCGAAGAGAAAGTGGATTGAGTCGGTGAACGAATGTTGAAGGAGAGAAATGTGAGTTTGGCAGAGGCGAAGAATAAAGGTGCATGATAGGAGAGAATGGCGGGGTTTTGTATGGTTTGCTGCCCACCTGGGCCAAGGGACAACCCTTATTCTTGGACGATTTTACCATAGTGAGGGTCAGTCGCGGTCCTATGAAGCTCTAGGGTGGGATTTTCTGTCTGCACGAGTTCCTCACCACTAATGGTACAGAGGGGGGCGGGTAAGGCTGGGCTTTCCTTCGACTTTTGTCATATTCTTCTACCGCTTTTTTTCGATGCATGACACGCACCTTACCCCCAGCCTTGGAGGAAGATGGGGAAGAAAGAAAGAAAAAAAATATATATATATATATATATATATATAGGAGAAAGAGTATATATATATATATATATATATATATATATAGAGTATATATATATATATATAGAAAGAGTATATATATATATATATATATAGTCTGGAGATGGAGACTTTGTGCAATCTGTGTGGATGGAATGGTAGGGGAATGGAAATGGGAGTCAAATGGAGGGGGAAGGAATGGTGGAGAAGGGAGGGATTAAGAAGGAAGGGAAAGGGATCTGGTGGGAACAGGAGTTCTTATGCAGTGAAAGGGAATGGAAAGTTCAATGTGTGTTCAGATGGACAATCTTGGGGCATGCTAGGTGTGAAAGAATTGATAAAAAATGAGGAATGAACGTATTAGGAGAGTTGTGTGGTTTTAAGAAAGGGTAAATGAGAGTATAAAATGAAAGTATGTTGAGATGGTTTGGTCATGTGGAAAGGATGAAATGATAGTCGGCTGGTTAAGCGGGATGTATAGTGGAGAGTGTGTGTGGGGAACCGACCGGCTGGGAGATCGCGAAGAGAAAAGTGGATTGAGTCGGGGAACGAATGTCTGAAGGAGAGAAATGAGTTTGGCAGAGGCGGGAATAAAGGTGCATGTGATAGGAGAGAATGGCGGGTTTTGTATGGGGTATGGTTGTGGCCCACCTGGGCCAAGGGATGAACCTACACTGACGATTTTACCATAGTGAGGGTCCGTCGGTCCCATGAAGGGGCTCTAGGGTGGATTTTCTTTTCTGTCTGTGACGAGTTCTCACCTAAGGGTATGGGTACAGAGGGGGCGGGTAAGGCTGGGCTTCCTTTCGACTTTGTCATATTCTTCTACTGCTTTTCTTTTTCCGATGCATGACACGCACCTTACCCCCCAGTCTTGGGGCAAAAGAGGAAGATAAAGAAAGAAAGAAAGAAATATATATATATATATATATATATATATATATATATATATATATATATATATATATATATATATATATATATATATATATATATATATATATATATATATATATTAGCACTAGGTGGAGGACGTACTCGCTTTCTAAAGCGATCTAAAAAAGAAACAATGTGAATGGATCACGGAGTGTTCAGTTGATTTAAAACTTTCCTTTGTTTCTCTTTGGTTCGTACTTTTCCCACTTCAAATTCATTGAGAGCTCCCTAGTATACTCTTGATATTTCATTAGAGTATTTGGTGAGCACGTGTGTGCTAACTTGGCACTCCCTTCCCTTCCCCCCCTCCCCCTTCTCAACATTGAACCCATGGAAGTACAAACACACATTTAAACATTAAAAAAAATAATTTGTTTTTTAAAATTAAAAAATACTTGGAAGTTCAGCAACCAAACAGTGTCCCTTGTTCACTCCTTCCCCCATCGTCACTTGCCCCCGGTGTATAGTCGTTTATTAATTTTTGAGATATTAGCGGACTTTATAGATATTAGCGGACTTTATAGATATTAGCGGACTTTATTCTAATTTCTACTTACTTGAACACAACCTCTCTTTATCTAGACATCACCACTTAATGTTCTGTATAAAGCGAAACTCTGGTTTTTGGGAGCTTTTTTTTCCCCCAAAGACTGCCGTTGTGAACACGTGCGCGACCACGTAGTTTTTTGTTTTTTTTTAAGTTCACACCTCACGGGCATAGCCCTATTCTAGGAGTGGAGCTTCTCTAGGTAATTTCTACCTGGGATCCGGACTAGGGATCGAACCCGCGCCCTTGCCATATGAC
>JABUQX010128625.1:5000-23150 GCA_015478945.1 Trachelipus rathkii
AACCCAGCGGTGGAAAGTGTCGAAACGTGACTAGGACTGTTATTAAAGAAAGTGTTGATCGTAACTAAGGACATTTATATTAAAAAGTGGCTCAGTTTATGATTTTGATTCTCTTTTTGAAAAGAGTGGCGATCGTGGAAAAATTTTGTATGTGGATTTTCTATTGTCTGTGTCTGAAGAAAAGTCAGCTATCTTGGATTGTATGCTGTCTGAAGATTGTCAGGAAGCTACGAGATATTTCTTCATATTTGATTCTTCAATTGATCTTCGAGATTTTGCGAGATTCTTCAAAATTCTCCGACATTGTTCATATTGTTTACCAGAAGATTTTTGCTGGAATAATTGGGTTTGTTGCCTACGAATGAGGTAAAAATAAAAAGTTTTCGCGAAGGAAATTTTTGTAAGTGTAGTTATTATTTTATGATTAAATATTTGGTAAAATATTAAAAATATTTTATAAAATAATTTATTTTCTCATATATTTATAAATAAAAGTATAAATAATACATTTTAAATAAATAAATATATTATATTATATATATTTAGTTATAATTTAAAAGCTCGATTTTCATTGGTCGACGCATCATCTTCCTGATGACGTCACAAGATTGTGAATGCTAGCCTCAAAACAGATCTCCTTAATCAGATGTCTGTCTCATAATATTAAAACATTTAAATACTTATACTTATTTATATTTGAAATTTTAAATATAAATACATTCTTGAGTACGTGTTTGGAAACAAAAAGTAGTAGAATTGACATATATTTTTTTGTTGTCAAATATTTTAATTGTAAAAATATTTGCTTCATTAATTTTTTTCATACACGGGAAACAGAAAGTAGGAAGTTCGAGAGTAGATTTTCGCACTCAATTACTCTGCAGCAGCTGTGTTTGAAATTTTATGTGTCACAAGTTGAATGACGTATTTTCTTTATTAGGCTTATAATATTAAAAATATTATTAATATTTTTCATAAGCTAAAATTTGCAAAACTTATTTCTTATATATATACAAAAATATATTTTTATTATTTTTTCTATATATATATATTTGAATTTCCCATTCATATTTTAAATATATATATATATATATATATATATATATATATATATATATATATATATTATATATATATATATATATATATATATATATATATATATATATATATATATATTAACTCGTATGCTACGTAGTAGATGATTATTCTCTTTTGGGATATAAGAGATAGAAGAGGATATATTTACTTTTTTCTGTACATTTACTAACGATTAGTATTATGTGAAGGATTAATCTCATTATATTTGGGGAAATGACACGAGAAGTTTTGGCATTTTAGCAAAAAAAATTTAAATTACAATATAAATAAAGCTGTCCAACTCAAAAATTAAATAATTATTATTATTATTTTTTTTTTTAAAGTGTGGCTGTATCATTTTTCGGGAGGTCATTTATTGTATGTGGGCGTTGTGGGTTTAAAGATTTCATCCATAAACGTCATTTTTTGCCGTTCAAAAGGAAGTTAGGGGAGTTTTTTTCCAACCCCGCTCCAAAAAAAAAAAAGGAAAATTTCTCCAAATATATATATAGACTATATATATATATAATATATACTATATATATATTATATATATATATAATATTTATATGATAAATTTATTCTATATATATATAATATTATATATATTTATATATAATATATTATTATATATATATATATATATATTACTATATATATATATCATATATAATATATAAATCATTTCTTTATTTTTTATTGATAATATTATTTTCCAATGTGTATTAACAATTCTTTATATTTTTAAGGTACTGCAAGCACGAAAAAAATATTTTTGAGATTCTTCGAGACTTAACCGAAAAGATTAACCATATTTTTGAGTGAAAGAAAAATTGCTGGATACCGCAAGAGGATAGGTTACAGGGTTCATTCATTTATTTATTTATTTATTTATTTATTTTAAAATTTATGATTAAGAATATATATTTTTTTTAATATTCATTTGAGAAAAAGTCTTCATATTTATCAAAAATACGAATAGATATTTCTGAGCATTCCATCGATCCATCTAACATTTCTGGTTCGAGTAAGTTTTATTCTGGTCAAAATTTTTGGTATTTTACAAAAAAATTTTTTTATAATATATTATTTTCCTAGTTTTCATATTTCTTCCTTTATATTTTATTCCTTCTATGCCGTCCGACGACGAAGATAGTGTAAAAATCAACGAGGACGAATCCATTAAAACTCCTACCGACGAGTCAAATCCGATTGCCGGAGACTCGAGTCAAAATCTTTATTCTTCTTCCGTTCTTAATAATTCTCCAGCCATGTCTAGACCTATTTTAAATATAGACCGTCTCTCTCACTCGAAACCCAATATCCCATTGTTAATTGGCTTTGTTGATAACTGTTGGAAGGGAATCACTCTCAGCGATTGGTTTTCATCAATAGAGTTGTATTTTCAGGACGAAGGTATAGAATCCGATACTGAAAAATTACGTACATATGTTCGTTTTTTGAATCTTCGAGAAGGTAACGTTGGCTTTCTTATTAATTCCACCCCTGAATTAAAGAATCCAAAATCTTGGGAAGAGTTCAAAACTGAACTGTCACTCATTTTGAATCCAATTTGTTCAAAGAGTTCTTTTGAAGCCTTCAACGAATTCGTAAATATTAAATGGAGCAGTAATAAATCATTACCTGAGTTCATTACTGACGCACAGAGAGCGTTGCAAATATTCATCGACTCATCTTCTTTAATTCACGATGTCAAATTTACAGATGAACAGAGACGTTTACTTTTGTTTTCAACTTTGTATGCTAATACAAAACCTCAACTCCAACGTGTTATTCACGAAGAATTTGATATACAGAACTCAATACCTAAACAGGTACAGGCTTATTTAAAGAAAAACCATGTTCTTAATGATGGTAAAATCTCTTCCTCATCAGGTAAAAACTCTTATCAAACTTCTAATGTTCCAATATATTCTACGCATGCTGAAAAAGGTGCTGCTCAACAATCATTTTCTCAGGCTTATAATACGAAAAGTATGCCTAAATCTTCAAGTTTTTCTAATAATTCTCATCATTCTGCATCAAATAATCAACCTAAACGTAAAGTTCTCTTTTGTAAATCTTGTGAAAATCACGGACATCCGACTTCAAAATGTATATTCCGCCCCTTTTGCACAATGTGCCAGAAAAATCATGTACGTGGGACGCAAGGTAGGTGCAAGGGAACTACTTGGGAACCTTTCTCTCCTGAAGGATTAAATAGGGTAAGGTATATAACTCAATCTGAGCAGAATAATTATGCTCCGAATCATTCAAATCTCCGTTCGAATTTTCGTCCCGGTCAACCCACGGGCCAAATTCAGCACTTTCAAACCGTTCCAAACTCAAACTTTGACAGAGGTCAAAATGGTTCTAAAAGGAACTCGAATGTTAATTATTGTCATAATTCGACAAATATACATAGCAGAGGTGCTAATTATTCAAATAAATCTCAAAATAATTATTCAGAAAATAAATTTTCCGCCCAACGAAATTGTGAAAACAGAAATAGTGGTAGAATGTCACCGCATCAATCGCATTTTGAAGATGAAAGTTTTGATGTAAAGGTAAGTTGTTTGGATCCAAATTATGTTCCAATTGCAAGTTTATATAGTAAATATGAGAATAATAAGCCAGGAAGGCATGAATTTTTTTCAAATAGTTCATTTACTCCGCGTTCAAAACAGGCAGAACACACGTCAAATTTCCGTGTTGGTCCGCATTCAGGTTCGATTTCGTCGAAGTCAAATTCATATTATGATTCAAATTTTTGGAAAAGGGAACGAGTTTAATGTCTCGAAATGTCGTTATTAACCCTTTAGAGACAAATTTTATAAATCCGAATACGAAAATGTCAAATGTGTACTTCGTAAACGATGATCCAATTATAGGCAAAAGTTATTATCTTAGTGTCAAGCTCAGTTGAATACGAGTTTATTTATGAGCTTTCTTCTTTTTTAGATTTGGGGAGTAGTATTTCTTTGATACGTTTTCAAGTGTTTGAGAAACTTCGTAAGTTGTATCCACTCAAATTGAAGGATAACAGTATCGTTATGAGATCAATTTCGGGTAACGAAATCAGAAATTTGGGAAGGGTGAAACTTCAGTTGATTTTAAATGATCAGTTATTCAATATTCATCTCATTGTTGTAGATAATGATTGTGTTTTTAAAGGTCAGATGCTTTTAGGTACTGATGTGTTAGGTGTTATTCCTGCTGTTTTCGATCTTCGTAATGAACATTTATTGATAGATGGTAAAACAGGTTTCTCAAAAATTTCTCTTTCAGTATGGGATCCGTTAATTCACGAACCGAAACCAGGGCCGGATTTACCTATAAGCTAAAAAAGCTATAGCTTAGGGCCCCGAGGTATAGGGGGCCCAAAAATTTAGATACCGAAACGATAAAATAAAAAGAAAAATATATTAAAATTAAGTTCAATATTTCATATTGCAATATATAATATATATATATATATATTATATTATATAATATATATATATATATATATATATATATATATTATATATATATATATATATATATATATATATATATATATATATATTATATATATATATATATTATATATATATATATTATATATATATATATTATATATATATATATTTAGCTTCTTTACAAAGACAGATAAGGGGCATGAGTCGCCTGATTCTGGTGAACCCAACGCCAGTATCACAGCGGGTCCCTCATGTGATACTGATATCCGTCCCATTTCTGATACAGAACCTGGTACATTTAGTTCTATAGAATCTGCTTCAATGATTGAATCAAGAAGAATTCAGATTGACCAACAAGAGAGTATTAGTAGTACGAACAGAGAAGATCCAACCTCAAAAAACAAACAGAATGATGTTGGGCTATGGGGTGATTTAAGCAAAGATGACATCGTATACTGGGTAGAAAAATGTCCGTCAGAGTGTCAACACTCAGATGGTTCATTTGAAAAGTCAAAGAGGTGTTATGCAAACCAAGACAGATATTGTTCAAAGAGTTTCTTCTATCCCAAACGGGCTAACGGTGAAAAATACTGCAGAGAATGGTTAGTATATTCACCAGAAACTGGTCGTGTATACTGTTTTGTGTGAAAACTCTTTTCAAATTCTCCAAAACCATTATCATCAGATGGATTTTCTGATTGGCGCAACACCTTTTTAATTCAAAATCATGAAAATTCTGAAGACCATAGAACGTCTTTAGTAGCATATCTCGCAAGAAAACGTGGCTCAAAAATTGACTGTCAACTAGCAGAACAGATACATAATAAACGGCAGTACTGGAAACACGTTCTTGAACGAGTTGTGGCAGTCATAGTTACTCTGGCAGAGCGTGGTTTACCTTTCAGAGGAGATAAGGAAATATTTGGTTCTCCCCACAATGGCAATTGCCTTGGATTACTTGAACTTGTTGCCATATTTGATCCTTTTCTAGCAAATCATATAAAAGAATTTGGAAATAGAGGATCAGGTGTTACATCCTATCTTTCTAAAACAATATGTGATGAATTTATCCAAATGATGGCAATTAAAGTAAGAAAATAAATTTTGGATGATTTTAAAACAGCAGGATACTTCAGTTTATCTGTAGATTCCACTCCAGACCTGTCCCATGTAGATCAGCTCACTGTTATTGTAAGGTATGTCGCAAAGGATAATGGGCTCCCTATTGAATGTTTTCTAACCTTCCTAGAGATGAGTAGCCATACTGGGGAAAGTATGGCTAAGATGGTGCATGATTACCTTACAAATGAATGTGAAATAGATTTTAGTAAGTGTCGAGGCCAGTCATACGATAATGCTGCCAATATGTCTGGCAAATATAAGGGTATTCAAGAAATGTTATTAAAAATTAATAAGTATGCTATATATATCCCATGTGCAGGTCATTCGTTGAATCTTGTTGGTAGAGCAGCAGTTAACTGCTGCTTAGATGCGGTAAACGTTTTTGGAATTGTTCAAGAAATATATGATTTCTTTTCAGCTTCTACACATAGATAGGCAGTGCTGTTGTCTTTTTTCAAAGATCATTCAAAAGTTCAAAAGTCTTTGTCAAAGACTAGATGGGAAGCTCATTCAAGGGCCACAACTGCAATACTTGACAGTTACGACGAAATATTTTCTGCATTGCTTCAGTTGTATATTGATGCCACAAAGAAGGGTGAAACAAGAACTCAAGCCAAAATCATTTTGAATAAATGGAGGAACTAGAATTTATGATGATGTTATATTTGTGGGGTTATTTGCTGGATGAATTTCACAAGGTTAGTCAGTCACTGCAAGACCCAAAAATTAGCCTAGATGTATGTAGTAAATTATATGCTTCACTTTCGGATTTTGTTTATAAAGGTTCCAGAAATCTATTTGATTATTTTGAAAAACAAGCAAAGGACAAATTGCCTGATGTTGATTATAAGAAAAGCAGATCTAAAAGGAGGCTTATATGCGAAGATGATGCTTTAGAGAATCTTCCGCCAAGAGACAGCAATACATCAAAAACATATTATACCTGATGGCTTATCCGCATTAGAATCAAATTTGGCACAAAGAGCATCAGTATACAATGATGCTGCAAAAAGATTTTCCTTTTTAAAAAAATTAGATGCTACAGAAGAAGAGATTCGAGAAGGAGTTAATACATTAAATCAAACATATCCTGAAGATGTGGACATGAACTTTGCTAGAGAACTCAAGCACTTTCATAAATATGTTAAACATTGTCAAAACCATGAACATGATAATCTGACACATCAGGATCTGTACGACATAATATTTAATGATCATGTCCAATCAGCATTCCCTAATGTAGAATCAATTCTGAGAATGTTCCTTTGTATGATGATTACAAATTGCCATGGAGAAAGATCCTTTTCTCAAATGACGAGGATAAAAATGAATTTAGAACTACAATGTCTCAAACTAAATTATGTTACCTGACCTTATGTACATATAAAGTGGACAAGCTACTCAGGTTTTATCTTTGATGAACATTGCATGCGGGTGGACTTTGCTTGTCAAAAGGCAAGAAAAAAGAATATTTTAATTGTAGATCATTTTGCGAATTCTTGGAAGCGTCAAACTCTCCCCTAGTATATATATATATATATATATATATATATATTATATAATATATATATATATATTATATATATATTATATATATCATATATATATATATACATATATATAATATATAATATATATATTATAATATTATAATATATATATATATATATATATATATATATATATATATATATTATATATATATATATATATATTATATAATATATATAAAGGGGGGGTCCCATTATTTCTATTTCTGTAGGGGATCCGTTAATTCACGATCCGAAACCAAGTTTTTATTCTATGAACAACAATAAATCACATTCTGTTTCTGACGATGTTAAAGTCAATACTGCAAATTCTTTTTCAAATTTGCCTCATCTTAATTTTGAGGATGATTCTTTTACTCATGAACTTTGTATATTTGATGAGCAAAGTTATGATTTATCTTTACCAGATACTGTTACATTTAAGGCTTATTCTCAAGCAATATTATCCGTGAATGTCATTTCTAAAGCCGGAACATCTCCTCCGGAAAATACATATCTCGTGTCAGAGAAAAATTGTGTTTCAAATATATTGTTTGGAGACGTTTTAAGTAGGGTAAATGAGGGTACTATTTTAATAAATTGTATAAATTTTAGTTCAACTCCGATCGTTCTTGATAAGAATTTTGTCGTTTCAAAGGCAAATTCTCTCGCATTTAGGAGCAGTTGCTCGAGTGTAAATAAAATAGATTCATCTTTAGGTCTTTCCGATTCTGAACTTCGTAATGTATATAAAGAGATTCTTTTGTCTAAATCAACCAAGGAAGCTGATTTAGTAGTGCTTCAGGATGGTTCACAATTAGAACAAATTCTCGATTTTCTCATAGCACACAAGGATGTGGTAGCTTTAAGTAATGATAAGGTGGACGTATGTCCTTATGGAAAATTTAAGCTCGAATTAACCCCTGATTCCCCCCGTTATATTTTCACTGCAAATTATAATCTACCTCACAAGTTTCAAGCAGATATAGACGAGTGGGTTAATGACTGTATACTGAAACAATACATCGAACCTTCTGATTCTCCGCACAGTAGTCCCTTACTTGTGATTCCAAAACGAAATAGTGCTCGACCTCGTATTGTTTTAGATTATAGGAAACTCAACAAATATATAGTTCCTATTCAATTTCCTATACCTAGGATTGATGACACATTGTCTAAACTAGGCCAATCTAACGTTTATAGTTCTTTGGATTTATTAAATGGTTACTATAATATAGAAGTCTCGGCAGAGAGTCGTCCTTATCTTGCTTTCTCGACTCATAGAGGCCATTATCAACCTCGAGTATTACCAATGGGAATCCGCACAGCACCCAATATTTTTTGTAAAGTAATGGAAGCTTCTTTGTCACATTTATTAGGTATTCATGCTCTGATATATTTAGATGACATTATTGTATTTTCGAAAGACATAAATTCACATTATGAAAGTCTTAATCTTGTATTCAAAGCACTTAGAAATGCAAAATTGAAAGTGAAGTTAGAAAAAGCAAATTTTTTTAAACGTTCTTTAGTGTATCTCGGTTTTCTTATAAGTTCCAAAGGATTATCAGCCGATCCAACCAAGCTTCAAGCTTTAAAAACTTTTCCTATTCCCACGGATGTCTCATCCGCGCGTTCTTTTATTGGATTTACATCTTATTTTCGAAACTTAGTCCCTATGTTTAGTGTTATAGCTCATCCAATTACTTCTTTATTTCGAAAGAATGTCCCGTTTGTGTGGTCTTTTGAGCAACAAAAAGCTTTTGACACCCTCAAACAGAAGCTTATCGTAGAACCGATTCTACAATTTCCAGATTTTTCTAAAGAGTTTTTGATATCAACAGATGCTAGTGGTGTGGGTCTCGGAGCGGTATTAGCTCAAAAAGATTCTAATGGAAATGATAAACCCGTTTCTTTCGCGTCAAGAATGCTTAGCAAGGCAGAAAGAAATTATTCCACTATAGAGTTGGAATCGTTGGCTGTAACGTGGGCACTTAATAAGTTTAGAAATATTGTTTATGGTTATCAGATTAAAATTTTCACGGATCATAAACCTCTTGTATCAATTTTTAAAAATAAGGATTTGAACCACAAATTAGCAAGGTGGGCTATTAAGGTAAATGATTTTAATCCTGAGTTTGTATATATTGAGGGAAGAAAGAATGTCTGTGCAGACTACTTTTCTCGTAATCCCCCCCCTCCTGTCTCTGATAGTACAGTTTTCAATGTTGCTTCTCTTATTGAAAATAAGAAATTATTTAATCTCACGTCCGATGTTTTGAAGTCTGAACAAGAGAAATGTCCCAGACTTGGTCCGATTATCAAATTTATAAAGGAAAACGGTAATACTTTTTGTTTTCCCCATGCTTATATAAAAGATATTTTATATTACGTCACAAAAGAAATGAAATATTTAATTGAAATTCCTGAATCATTGGTGTATACTGTTCTTAATATAAATCATTGTGCTCTTGGTTCTGGTCATTTAGGACATATCAGAACAGAGAAAAGAATAAAAGAAAGGTACATATTTCCAAATATGTCCAAATTGGTTTTTCAGTTTTGTAGAGAATGTCCGTCATGTTTAAATGTTAAGGGGAACATCCCAAAACGAGCTCCCATTTTCAAGTATCCAATTCCTTATGCTCCGTTCAGTAGAATTCATACTGATATCTTAGGTCCACTTCCGACTTGTCGACAGACTGGAGCAAAGTATATTTTGGTTTTCAAGGACTCCTTGACAAGGTATGTAGAACTTTGTCCAATTCCCTCACGGAGCGGTGTGCATATCGCTAACGCTTTGTTACACAGAATCATTGTAAGGCATAGCTGTCCCTTCAGTTTGATCAGTGACAATCTATGGAGATGTGTCTCTTTTCTTTTAAACAATTGTGTTTAAATTATGGAAGATTAATTAAAGTAGAGGATCAGCGTTTAGGAGCCCATCAGCAAATAGCAACGTGGAAAGAACAAACTTACAAATAGAAAACTATCTGCGTCACTATGTAAATAAGAAAGGTGATGACTGGGTATCTTTTCTTCCTTTTGTTCAACTTTGTATAAATTCTTCTTTTAATGAAACAATAGGCGAAACTCCGCACTACGTCTTGCACGGATACTGCAAAAAATTGCCGTACGATATAGATAATTATATCACCCCATTTTCTCATCCTGACAAAGAATATTGTCCTACTCATGAAGATCTTAGAGATCTTACCATTAGAACTAATCTTATTCGAGAAATTTCAAAAGAAAATTTGGAGAATGAAACTCAAAAATTTGTAAATAGACAACGTAATAAAGCTTTAGAACGAAACATAGAGATAGGTTGTAGAGTTTATATTTTAGCTATTAAACCTATTGGTCTGCCTAAGAAACTCGCGAAGCGCTGGCAAGGTCCGTACAGAGTTATAGGGATTTTAGGGCGCAATCGTTTTATATTGCAATGTCTTAACTCTGGTCGCGAAATCGCTGTACATAGTGATAATTTTAAGGTCGTGGCAGAGCCGATTATAAATGATAATCCCATTGTAAATCATAAGTCTTCTTCTCCTAATCTTAAGTATTCTAAAAAGGTTTATTTTAATAAGGATAAAAATGATGGTAACGAACAGATAGATTCGTGTGATGAGTCAGAAGATATGATGCTGAAAATGTCATTTTTCCAAATCAATACACACGAAATTTGCATAAAGTTTCCTAATTGATGTTCCTCCGATCATGATTCAATTATTCAAATCCGTTCATTTAAGATCCTATAAAAACGAATTCCATTCCAAATCTTTTCAAATTCTTAAAGTACAAAACATCAAAATGATCACTTTTAATTCCGAAGTACTACGAATTCTCGTTTTCAGAGTTTTCGTGATTCAAAATGAAAGTTCAAAATAAAAATATTAAGTTCGAATAGGTCAAATCAGACTCTGATCATTCGATAGTTCCGATCATTCGATGAAAGTTATCATCACATCAGCATTTCCGAGGTCCTACTTAGTCCTCCGTAAAATTCTTCGTTTCAAGTAGAACAACTCAATTGCCAATGCCATTAGCTACATTTCCTCTGAATCGAGGATTCGTTAAATCTTGGCTCGTTCTTCGTTCTCAATGCAACCCGAAATTATATGCTTTTCTCAGAGTAATGTGTTTCTTGTTATCAAGTCGTGATATTCTGGTTCCTTGTTCCTGATAGTTCTGTTCTAACTTGGGTTTACATATATTAAAGTAAATGTTGGATGGAAGTAAAGAAGTGTTTATAGTATGATAGATTATATATTTTGTTATCTATTTTATCATAAAACCCTTGACAGGTCGCTGTTACATAAATTCTAAAAATATGGAAAAGATTTTCGGTGAGTCGGGAAGAGCTTCCGAAAATTTTTTCATGATAATATATTATTTATTAGTTCATATTTATGTAAATAAAATGTCTATAATAGTATTGATTCCTTTTGTTTTTTATGTAACTCATTTGTGTTCAAACGAGTAGTAATTTCCTTAGAAGTCATTAGCTTAGAGGGGAGAATTCTATACCGGTTCAAATGTATTTCCTTCTATTAATAAATAACATTATGCTCCCGTTGAGTATCTTCCTAGAAAAAACAAAAGAAATATGCGAGTATGAGTTATATAATTTTTACAATTTTATAAAGTACAGTTTGCAACGAGAATCGTATATAGTTGCAAACGCAGATGAATAGTGAGTAGTCTTTGAGAGCGAGTTGATGGAGTCAGACGTATCGTTGACTTGAGGAGTGGAGAGTTATATTCTGATGTTTAGCCAATTGAGAGGCTACGGTACTGTGAATATTTATTCTTAAATGTGAAGTGACTTATTATTTTAACATTGATATTTTGTGAAGTGAAGTTTTCTTTAGAAGATATTTATTTCTCTAGCAAGTGAGAATTTTGTATGCTTAAATAATATTTGAATAATATTTATTTGTACGCAAATGCGTATTTACTCTACTCAAATCGATAAACTGTTATTGGTGAAATCTATCTGAAAGATTATTTTTTTAACTTCGTGAAGAATATTTTTGTAAAGAAAAACGTTCAATAAATATTGCTGTCTCAATATTTATTTAAAGACTAATATAGCATACAGGTAAAGTGTGTATCGATTCCATGTTAACTCTCTCCTCAAATGCTCTCATTCTACGAATATATTATTTACTCAACTTTTGTAATTTGTCTACAAGATGAAATATATATTTTGATATTATATTTACTCACAAGAAGAATATCTGTATAAATTAGAAATTAAGGATATGACAAATGAAATTATAACACTTATTTATTTTACAAGGAAAATGAAATAGATTTATGTTGACTATGTTTTATTAAAGAAAAAGGATATCTATTTATATATATATTACATTTGAAGATATAATATATTTTAGTAAACTTAATACTTAACGTGAGTCTCATTTAAGACCCGCTACTTCTTCTCTCTCCATTGATGTCTTGTTGATATATATATGTATAAAATTAGAAATTAAGGATATGACAATGAATAATAACATTTATTTATTTTACAAGGAAAATGAAATAGATTTATGTTGACTATGTTTTATTAAAGAAAAAGGATATCTAATTATTTATATTTATATATTACATTTGATGAAGATAAAGTTATTTTTAGTAAACTTAAAACTTAACGTGAGTCTCATTTAAGACCCGCTACTTCTTCTCTCTCCATTTGATGTCTTGTTGATATTTTCTTAAGATGATAGAAAGCTCTCCTCCACAAATTCTCTGTCATATTTTTTAACCTGCAATCTTCGAGCCTAAAGGGAGAATATTGGAAACACCCCGATCGGTGTAATCTGCAGAGAGAAGAGAACTGGAAATATATATATATATATATATAATATATATATATATACTATTATTATATATATATATATATATATATATATATATAATATATATATTATATATATAGTATATATATATATAATATATTATATATATATATATATATAGTATATATATATCATATAGTATTAAATACACTAAAATATAATAAGGTATTATTATATAATATATATAATTATATAAGTCAAAACTCAAACAGGCGTAAAAAGCCGCAACATTGCTACAACTGGTTTGTAGTACAAGGTAAACAAAACCCACGGAGCTAAGTTTGAACTGTTACGGTTATCAGAATTTATTTCGCCTCATTGGTCTACATTTTTCAAATAGGCCGTTACCTATTTGTGTTAAAAAAACAAACTTGTCATTAAGACAATTAAATTGGTATATAAAAAAAAATACCTTATTTTTGGGAATCATTGGTCGTCCCTTATTCCGGTTGAACTGTTAGTGTCGCTACAACCTGTTCTGGTGAATGTATCTTTATATGTATATACAATTACCACAAACACCCCTATATAGTTTGTTTTTTATGTTGGAGCAGCGATCTCTTTACAAACATGTTATATATTGTAAATTAGCTATCTGGAACTGTCTCAAACCTAATCCCCACACTAACGACACACGAGAGGATATAACACACAACTGACACCTAAGAGTCTATCTATAAGATATATTTTCGTTATATCTAAATATATCTACTCAAGGACGTCTATTTATTGCACGAGAGTTCAACATGTATTAACATTTATATACTTACTCTCTCAATTTACTACTCTGTTATTAATATTTACTCAACATCTAACACTCGTATAAAAATAATTGCTTATATAATTTTATTTATTTAAAAAACTGCAAATAACTATTAAAATTGCAAATGACACGAACTACACGCTCTGAGCAAAGTGTAGCAAACCTGTGAACACCACGATCACCTCTAATCCACAATTTAATACACCTAGAAATAAACTGAAATAGTAAATATAAGTGAAATAACTCAAAGAAAAACGCAACTTTAAATATTTGTACTTGTGGCAGTGTGCAACATGAGAATCGATCACGCCCCTAGGACACATCTTAATACACCCTAATGAAGTTTATCTCACAGTATTTTTGGAGCATATATCCATGACAAAAAAAAAGCTTGCACACAACAAGAGAAAAATCTAAAACCGCACAATTCTATACACACCCAAAGTTTAGTTCTCACAGACTATTTAACCACCGAACAGATTGAAGAGAACTAAAAGCATTGGCGAATGACGCAAAAAATATATGGGAAGCGCGCAAATTAAGCTTTCATCAATCTCACAGCATAAACTCTTAACATATAAGGGCTAACTACACGTAACACCCAGAACAGTAGGCAAAATGTTGACTGTGGGTTGTAGTGAAGTGTTCGGGAGAAGGGATGTGAAACGTTAGATAATTATGATAGTTTAATGTTTTATTCTGTGCGCACACACAAGAATCGCACGTTGTTCAATAACTTTTTTTAAAATTTAGTATAATATCGGCCTTTCGATATTAACGACAATATACTAAGTATTAGAGAATCTCTGGAATTATTTATATCGTTCTTAAATCAAGGTGAACAATTCGCCAAAATTATTCAAAGTAGTATTCTCAAAGTCTGTAACAATAATTATTTATCTCGAAGTTACATATATGAATATGTATTATCTGATTATTATTATCTTGATAAATTCTTGTATGCCCATCCCTACTGATTTATGCATACTATACTATTACTGGTTATTAATTAACTTAAACAATCCAATGTTACAATTAAAATGACATAAATATAAACTGAATTAAATTATACAATGAAACAAAATAGTATCAAAAAATTCTTTGAAGATTTTTTTACCGATTGGCGTATATTATAAATGGATATTAGTGATGTATGAAGATGTGGATATTTTAATAAAATAATATATGAAAAAACAGAAACGCTAAGAACAGCGAAAGAAAAATACTATGTAACTTTAATATCAGAGCATTTTATCTATCTCAATTTAAATCGTGAGAACATAGTAAGCTACAAACAAAAAATTGAAACTTTACGAACGTCACACACGAAATTCTGACAGACCGACACATTCACTCAACTTTTTAACATAAACAAAAGGTTAACAACTTAACAACAGGGAAAGTTACACCAACTTTAATCACCGCATTGGGGGCAAAATCGTTAAAAACATTTATCTATATTATTTTCATACTTTTTCAAGCATAATTCGATAACAATAAAATAATATATCTCCATTTATAGCGTACTCATTTATTAACACTCCTCTCTATTAGACATGTTTTACTTTCACCGATGTATCTTGAATTTCAAGCGATTTTATTTTTAACGAAATGTGCTAACCATGTAGATGTACGTAAAAAAATTTAAGAAAATATTATAAATTAAAGAAAAAAATTGTTGCTGGAAAATTATTTTTTACGTAATGTAAAAATAAAACACAATACTACTATATTTAATATTTATAGAATATTATATATAATATGTATTACTATGTATAATATAAAAAATATATATATTATATATATAGTATATATATATATATTAATATACATATATATATATACTAGTATATATATATAATGAGCATATAATAAAATATATATAAATAAAATAATATACTTGACTATTAGTAATAGTATTATAGTATATAAGCAGGAAAAACTCTGATATTTATATATATGTGAGCATATATATATATAAAATAGGGTATGGCCGCGATAGTGAATTGATGACCGCGAGGGGCTAACTGGAATATCCGGCTGGAATTAAAACCGTTGATACCGGGGGCGATTATATGTTCTGCACGGATATCCCGCGTCGTGATATTCCCGCAGTCTGTTATATATAAACCTTGGGTATATGGGAAGTATAGCACAGAACTACATCATATATATATATATATATATAATATATATATATATATATATATATACTATATATAATATATATATATATATATAATAATATATATATCGATATGTATATATAGGTCTATATTATGTAATTATGTATCTATATATGTATATTATATTATATATTATTATATTATATTATATTACTATTATATATTATATTATTATATTAGTATATTTATAATTAATATATATACATAGGCGAATTTATGACTTTGGGAACTTTAGAATTTTTTCAGAAAATAAGTGGAGTCCTGTGCTATACCTTTACCATTTACCTAATATACACTAATATATATCTTAATATATATATTATAAATATATATAATATATATATTATATATATATTAATATAATATATATATATTATCATATATATATATATATATAATATATTTATAATAGATATATATATATATGGCTGGTTCTCACGAGTTATGTATCAGCGGTATATCTACGGTTGATGAGTGTAAGTATGAAATCGTGTGGGTGTAGGAATATAAGTTCGTATAATGTAACTCTCATAAGGAGGATGGCATATGTTTCGTTTGTGTCTTGGCGCATCCATAATACGAAAACCGAGCACAAACATGCGAATGTCGAATGGGATGATATTTTTGTTTTATCGGCTTTCTGTGTAATATAGCACATAAAAAATAAGGTGGGGCTCTTCCTCTCGACATTTTTGATACGGTTCTTCGTTTCCACGCAACGATGTACCCATAACGCTTCAATGTTACCAACAATAGTTTTTAACACGTGAATTGTGAAAAAATGGTTTTGAAGAAAACAAATTAGGCTTCAAAGACAGCTCATAATTATGTCGAACACTGTGATGTTGTAATAACGTTGTTAAATGGTATCATAACAAATTTACACCTAATGAATCTTATCCAACAACATTTCCGAAGTAAGATGTCAGGTCGGCTTTCAACTTGTTCATCACAGTATATTTACAAATGGTTGTTTTGGAAGACGCTTTTCATCCACGCGCAATACATGCCTCAGCCCCTCTGGGCCCAGGTTTCATCTGCATGCCAACATGAACAGAGACCGCCGGGTTTGACTTCCCCTACATGCGTTGGTATATTTCGACGGCGAATGGCATATCCGGGCGAGTTACTGGGTCAAAAACCCAGCGTACCACCGTGTATGTTTGAGAAACCCCCACTAGAAAAAAAGTCCAGTAGATTTGAAGTCGGTTGAACGCGTCCTAGCGAGGCCATTAAATATGGACCAGATTCTTCTGATCTATCTTCCGCGGAAGTTCTGATCAAGAGTAGGTCATCAGCGGATTATAGCATGCATTATGTGCTGGCAACCAGGCCGGATTCATGTTAAGTAATATATTCTGCGTATGTGTCTTAAATGTATATCACTCAGGAGTCAACAAGGACGGTCTGCAGGAAATGGAGGTAACGCTGTCCTGCCAAATTTCCCTCGAAGAACTGATGTTAGGCCCGAAATCCTACTATTGAGTATACTACACCAAACGTTGACTGAGTATGGGACCTGGTGATGGCTAGTGAATGGTTTATATGGGGGTTTGTTTCCGCCCAGTGTCTGAAGTTCCACCTGTTTTACATACCGTTATTGGTAAAGCCGTTCAGAAGGCAATCAATTGAACACATGCTTCAGGAATCCCAGCCACCCTTTTTTGGTCTCCACGATGCATAACCATGCACAATGTATGGCCTATGGGTTATAATGGATACATGTTGTACTGCAACACGAATCCGTCGTATGGTTTCCTTCGATATATCACAAGACCGAACGTAGCCTGCTTCGAATGGAGACGTTATGGGAGTGTGTTCCATGCGGTAGTATGCAGAACGTCCAGTTTTCGATGTCGATATGTCGGACAACGAACCCCCCTCCCGTATGTATTGAGAGGGGTTTGATTACTATCAACCCTGTACCTTTTAAAAACTGTCTGTAAACTCTATATGAGAAATTGCCATGTGGTCGATCGTGAGTCGTTCTTGTATGCGGAATAAATCGGTTTATTTGTCTCAATAATATTCTGCAGTCAGCTCTGCGAGACATTTCCTGTTTTTTGTCACTAATGATACCCTCCAACATGTCACGCTTTTCGGTCATGGCCTGTTATACTTTGAGTCACGTGGTCTAATGTAATA
>JABUQX010128626.1:0-25517 GCA_015478945.1 Trachelipus rathkii
CTATGCATGCTACGTGCTAAAATCATATGAGCTCTCCTACGCACATGCAAACCTACACCACTGTATACGTCTGACGTATCTACTGTATACCAATGTGAGTGTACACATGCACCCCTATATATATATATAATTAAAATTATAATTAATTTTAAATATATATATATATATAAATATATATATATATATATAATATATATAATATATATATATATATATATATATATATATATATATAGTATAATATATATATATATATTATATATATATATTATACTATATATATATATTATATATATATTATGATTATAAAATCAAATATGTAATTTGCGAAATATCAAATGCTGCCAAATGTTGAATTGTTGGTTTTTTTTTGGGTTAATTATTTTTATTAATTATTAAAAGAATAAAATCAATTAAAATGATAATTAAGCAAAGGCAGTTCCTGTTCTGCAATTAATTAAATACACATAACACAACTTTAAATCCAATCAATTCTTATTTGCGATAAAACAAAATAAGAAAAAAAGAACAAAAAGAATTTTTCTCTCTTACTACGTTTCTGTTTCAAAGGTGTTTCTAAGGGGATATTTATTTTTCCTTGACTCAGAAACAAACGGTGTTGGTTCAATATGGCACGTTCTCAAACTCTCACCCTTTTACGTATGCTCCGATGTGTGGATTTTATACCGTCATGTGCGCTCATTTACGCAACACCATATATAATATATATATATATATATTATATTTATATATATAATATAATAATATATATAATTATATATATATATATATATATATATATATATATATATATTATAATATATATATATATTATAATATATTATATATTATATATATATAATTATATATAAACATATATACCTATTATTTATAATTAAATTATAAATGAAGTTATTTAAAAAGTTTAAAGAAAAGCTCTATTGTCTTAAATTGAAAATCTTAAATTTATTAAAACGAAATATGTTATAAGAAGTATCTTAAATATTATATATATATACAAGAGCTCACAAATAACTGATAATTATGGGTTTGTGCCGAAAATTTAAATTGATTGTTCCTTTTAGAAATTTTTTCCACCTGAGATACGTGGCGTCGATGAACGGGAAATCGGTTTGTGTGCTAGCGTATGTTGCGCGCGGTAGTATTTGTGTGTGCGTTCTTGCGTTCTCCACTTATGCTTTGTCTGTACACACAACCTGTTCCTGTACAATTATGCCTGCGTGTGTGTGCGCAAGTGTATATATATAATATATAATATCATAATATATAATATATATATATATATATATATTATATATATTATTATATATATATATATATATATTATACTATAATATATATAATATATATTATAATATTATATATATATAATACTACTTAAACGCAGATATTTAAATTTATAGAAGATTTTTTTCCCTTGGTGACCTTCAATATTTTCTAGGTATTAACTCATGAGAGCGATAGTAAAATTATTTTATTTTTTAATCACGGGACTAAAATTGGGAAGTTTAAAACTAAGTTTTAATCTTATATGCTTTAATCAATTTTTTTATTAATTACGTAATTAGTTTTTTATGTTTTAATTATTAAATTTTTACTTTTTGCTTAATTACAATAAATTTACTGATACAAATATTTTAGAATTTAAAGTTGTTACGTCCCTTTTTGACTCTTAGGAACTTATCTTATTTTGTGGGGAGGCCTTTTCTCTGCGTTTTTGACTGTCGACGAAACTTGTTTTGGCGCTGAAGTGATGAGGAGACACGATCCTTTGGGTTTTATGCAAAGGGAGTTAGTTAATTAAGACGCCTAATCTATGATATAATATATGCACTGCTTATGACTTTTTTAATTTGCAACTAATTATCCTCTTTGGAAATTAACCTCTATACCCTTTCAAAAGATTGTTTTTTATTTTATCAAACTACTACTTTCTAATCCACTGCGTGTTTTATCCAATTTCTTGCCACTTCGACGGCAATCCAATTTTCTTCTTTATTCACTTACTTTATTCTGGTTCAAGGTCGCCAGTGTGGATTTTTATTCTTTCTGCCACTTCGACGGCAATTTAATTTCTTCTTTATTCACTTACTTTATTCTGGTTTCAAGGTCGCCAGTGTCGTTTGGTGGGGTTTGGGGGTTCTGGGGTGATTGGGGGGTTCTATTTACTTCTCTTGTGTGATTTTATTCCAACGAATTTCTGCAACAATTTCCGTTGTGTTGCTTTACTCCTTATTCGCTTTTTTACTCTGTTTTGGTTCTGTATCAACTACGATGAATCTTATTATAGCGTAACCTGAAGACTCTCTCTTCTTACGACTTACACCAGCAATTGTAATGAAGCTAATGGGTTCTACATACAAGGGTTGGAATTCATCGGCAGCCTGGCCGCTTAAAGCATTCAGATACCAGATATCTATCTATAAACCAACACAAGATGTAAAGCCACTTGCAGGGGAGGATTCTCGCCTCCGAATATTATTATTTATATAAAAGGCTTTCACTTTTATTGCATTAATGATTGAGGAGAATTTTCACTCCTAATTTGCAAGTGATAAATAATTTCTTTTTTGAAGACAACCGAGGGTAAAGAGGGATGAATCAGAAGCATATAAAACAATCTATATTAAAAATGTCACAGTACAAATTATGCATAGAAAAATAACGACAATTTAAACTAACAACCCCATTCACTCCTAACCCACATTCCTACCATCCATCCATATCGTAGATAAAACATGTTAACACAGATTCCATAAAAAATGCAACGTGAAAAGACCTAAGAGTAATACAACAATAATAAATCATCCTATCTAATTATTGCATATCATTATATAATAATTAATTATTATTCATTATTATTATTATGATTTTATTATTATTTATTATTATTATTATTAATTATTACAATTAATTATTCTATTATTTTAGATTATTATTATAATTATTCAATTATTATTATTATTATTATTATTATTATTTAATATTATTATTATTATTTTATTATTATTATTATATATTATATTATTATTATCTGAAACTCCCTTTATTTATATAAATCTTTGCGTCGATGAATTACAGGTTTTTACCTCCCAAATTCTTAAAACTTCATTTTGGGAATATCGGCTGGAAATGATCAACGTTCACTCCACCATCCATTGGGATCGATATGCACAAAGTTTCACTCCACTAATACTCTTCTCGAGCAAATTGTTTTAAATTACATCATATACTCTCTGCAAATATTTAAGAATGAGTATTTGATCTAAATAATAATATGATTAGATATTTAATTAAATATATATATATATATAAGAGAGTAGTATATATATATATATATATGGTATATATATATAATATATATATATATATATATATATATATATATATAAGAGAGAGAGTAGTATATATATATATATATACAATAGTATATATATATATAAGTCAACATATATATATGTATATTATATATATATATATATGTTTTTGGTTAGACATGTACGCTTATTGCGTTAGTGAGTTTTTTCCCTTTATATAGTTTATAATAGTTTATAATAATATTTAAACCCCTCTACGAAATAGTTTCACTTTAGCAATACTATTATGCACGAACTGCACCAGGCAAACTGAGAAGGTAGAATGAGGTGTGCCCAAGCTCCCTCGTATGCTCAGACCTGTGGCGTTGCATCGAAAATGCGTAATACTACGGGGCGAGGTTTATACCATTTTAGGATTCTCGTCTCTGTGGTGTTCCTATCGAAGGGAAATGAGAAAATAAAAGGAAAAGACAGGATCGGGCCTGTATAGTTCCTATGCCAGTTTGAAGTTGAGGAACCAATAAGCTAGCGTGGGAAGGACGCTACTTTTGCCTAACAATTTTAGGTATGCAGCCAGAATGGCACCATACTCTAAAATTCTTCTGCAATGGTTTTTTTTCCATCGACTCATATTTGCGAAGCATAATATCGATTCACGATACAGTCTCCTTCGCCGGGAATGAGAAACTGGTTATTATGGAAAAACCATTTTGCTTATCTCAGGGACAAATCATAAAGAAATGAACAAGAATATTGGACATGAAAAGGAGGAGTTCTGGTGAACTAAACTTCTTCCTAGACGTCGAACAATGAAAATTTCTATCATAGGTTCCAAGGGAATTCCTCTCCTAATGAAAGTATTCTGGAAAGTAGGTTTAAAATGAATAGTTTGAAAACAAAATCGAAACTCAATGTTTTATGGAAGCATATTAGAATGTATCTTTGGTTTTTCCAAATCTGCGAAGATAAATATAGAAAGAAAAATGAGGATAAAGTGTGGTTAAACTCATATGTGTCTCTCTCTAAAGAACGGCATTTGGAAAATTATGTTACCTTATTAAATTTACGATTCCCTTTTATGCTATCTAAAAAGAAATTAAAATTTTATCTCGAGTTATTATGGTCTTTGGTAAATCACTTTGACCTAAAAGATTTTTGGTACTGGTCAATCGGTGATTTTTGGTAGCTTTCCTTTGATTTTATTATTCCTAGTAACGACTAGTTTCTTACTTTTACTGGCCTAAACTTTTGGTCGTTGGCTAGAGTTAATGATTAGTGACATTCGTTTACTGATTTAAAGGAACAAGAGTATGTTAAAGCTTTTTACCATGCTTTGGTCCTTTGGACTTTAGTTTCATTCGTATACCATTCAGACTATCAAAGTTTATTTAAAAATTTAAAACTACATAAGCGACATTAAAATGTTATTACGACAATTAAGCACTAGTTTTATTTTCTAAGGTTAGTAGTAACATTGTTAGAAAGAAAATTAATTCTAAGAACGTTAGTATACGGCTATGAGAAAATGATTTGAAAATGTTAATCGATGAGACCCATTGTTAACACTTCAAAACGTCCCTTTTAATATTAATATCAAAAGCTATTAGAAATCTAGAAGAAATGTTAGTATATTTTTACTTTTTTAACAACACTACTGTTTAAAACAACTGTTAGTATCAACATTTAAAAATAAAAATATTAACGGAAGTGTTCATGCTTATCATCTTCCTGATTAGAAACGTGCTAAGCGTTAAACAAATGTTAAAATTAATGGCAAGGTTAGTTGTCATTCTCTTGCTGTTTTTATTATTTTTATCTTTCTTTTAAAAGAAAATCTTTTCTTTTCGAATTCATTTTCACAATGAAAATTTGAACGGTGGAAAAAAAAATTTTTTCCAATTTTTTACCAGTTGAAATCACATATTTGTCTAAATTTTCGCGTAAATTATACATATGCGACATGAAATGTATAATAATTTCTGATCAAAACCTAAGTTATGTGTCCTCTGGACTTAAAAAAAAATATCTTGATGCTAACCAAGTATCTTATTTACATAAAAACCGCTTAATTATTTATACAAAACGTTCCCCTAATATCTCAAACAACAATGTAATATATCTGGCGGAGTGAGAACTGAAGTCTTCCTGTAGTCTTCTTATGTTTTTGTGTCATTTACTTATTTATAAAGCAAAGATAGGCATCTGAGAGCTTCGCTGTAGCCTCTATTTGTGCCTAAATGCTTATTGCTAATGCTCAATTTTACCTTTAAAATTCCGAGCTTCTAGCTTATGAGAACTCACTATAAAATCTATTATTTGTTGTAAGGAACGATATGATATCTTAAATGAAATTAAAAAGTTCATAACTATGAAACAATTCGAATATTATACTGGCGGTTACCCTAAAAGTTAGCAAGCAAATTGAATACAAAGCGATATATAAAAAAAATTCTTTAAAGTCTATATCATACAAACGTAACTCTATTCCTAGCTTTGGTTCTTTTCATCTATTTTTCGTGGATTTTGTCTCTCGACAAACATCCAACTACGTCGATAGATGAGGCTTTCATCGGCTCCTCATCGACAAGGAAAAGAACCTTTAGCATTTTCTATGTTGGGTTTCCCTTCTTCTTACTTCTTACCTCCTATATTGGTCTACTGAGACTTATGGCACTAGAGATCACTACCTCCTTCGTACTTGCTCAATGCCTCCAAAAAACTTTTAGCGTGACCCAACATAGTCGTTTATCGTAAGTACCTCCTATATTGACTTAATGAGACTTATGATACTAGAGATCACTACCTCCTTCGTACTTGCTCATTGCCAGCAAAAAAAAACTTTTAACGTGACCCAACATAGTCGTTCATCGAAAGTACATACTTAAAAACATATTTAAAACAAAAATATGAACAAAACTATATGCTAGACTATATACTGAACTATTTACCAACCCAATACGATTATCTTTCCTGTCGCTCCAGTTCTGATCCTGTTTCTTTATCTCCGAAATGCTTCTTCAATCTTTACTCTCTTTCCACTGCTAAATCTTAGCTCTGTGACTCGAACCAACCGTGTTGCGAGTATCACTTAAACTACAACGGAATGCTAAAAAATAAAGCAAAATACAGCAATAAACTGATGAGTAGGTCATGTATTTTCCCTAATTATACTCTAATTCTCACCGTAGGAGCATCATTTCGACATCTTAATTCCTGCCGAGAGAAAGAAATATCTTTTGGGAAGGAATGTTTGACACTTTCTCACCTATGATCAACTTAAAGCTAAGACTGATTAGCACACTTTCTCCCTTCTGGCACCACGAGGCAGGAGCATCATTTTGATAATTCTGCTGAAGTTGGGAGGGAACAGACTGAAGTCTCTCATCAGTACATTAAATCAACCAATTATAGATTATATATTCGTAATCCAAACTAGAACATGCAAATAGAAGTATCCTAACTAAAATATTGCAAAATCAAATTCTTAATCCACTAAACAGTTTCAATAGACGCTGTGGGCTGCCTCTCTCGTCGTTGCATCTTTCGGCAATCTTATCTATATGGGAGTGGTACGGTAATCCCCTTTACTTTCCCCATTTTTCCAGAGGGCATTCTCACCCTTTTTCCGATCATTGTTTTTCCTCGCCTCAGTTCGGTGAGGGAACAGAAGTAACCAGTTACATACGACCCGTCAGAGGGCTTTGAAATTGGCAAACCCAAATAAGACTTATACTTCAGAGAAAAACGTTTGTTAACCTATAAACCCAATCAACGCACATATTTCTAATCCTGACTATGAAAACAATTCAATATAAAGCAATTGAAAGTACCAAATTCATGAGATTTCTTTTCGTAATTACAGTCATTAGGCGGTGCCTTTCGGTTCTGTGAGATCTCTTTTTCGGTTGTCGTTCAATACTACCGGGCCGACTACTAGCTAAAAGCCCACCAAATCCTTTGAATAGGATTATTTGCATTTTTTGATTTGTTAAAATAATTTTGATTTTATATTTTCATTTACACGTCACGCGATATATAATTTTTAACCTGCAAATTATATTTCGCGTGACGTTGCATCTAAAAAATCAAAAATATCAAAAAATCAAAATCACAAATTGATTTTTTTAAAAATCAAAAATCACCAAAATTGCCATCCCTGCCATGAACACTCTCATAAGGTTTGTCGGGCTGACCTAGGAGGACAGAACTTGATGTTTATCCGGACATCAAATTATCAAAAGTGCAGCTTCCTACGATCTTTCATTTTGTAATATCTCTGCCATTCAGAACTTCCACAACATTGGCCTAATTTTTGTAATATTATAGATAAGGAAAATTCATGATGTGGCGCAAAGCTGTAATGGTCAAAACAAAAGAAACAATTTCAGCATTGTCTTCCACTTCCAATCTCAAACTTTTTGTGTGTTATATTTACACAAAAATACATGTTAAAAATATCCTACAAAGAATCCTTATACCTTCAAATTTTTTTTTTTTTTTTTTATAACGACAGATTAATAATATAGAGAGATATATATATAGAGAGAGAGAGAGAGAGATATATATATATATTATATATGTATAGTAAGATATATATATATATAGTATATATATATATATATATAGAATTACAAGTTTGTTTGGCTAGGGCATTGCCTAGACTGAATCTGTGTTTTACCCTATTAATTTTGCTGAAATGTAACTAGTGTAACCCCTTTTCTCCATTTTGAAGGTACTTTAGTTTTAAATTTTCCTTTTTAATCTCTCAAATGGTACCTCCTTTCTCTAGTAAGGATGGCTTTTGAGTCTGTATAACTTATATGCATTTTTAGAGCGAATATATCAAAGATACTTCCAAATCACTATTCAAAACAAATAAGAAAAACTTACTTTAGATTCTTTCAAGCCTGAAATCCACAATTCTCGGAAGATACAAACTCACTATCATTCCTGTCTTTATCGGATTAATAAAGGTCTCTGATTAGATTTAGTCCTTTGCTTAAGTAAGAATTCTTCTCGGTTTTACCACAGAATGGAGAAATAAATCAGTTCGATTTTTTAATAAAAACAAGAAAAAATAAAATTTAGCCATGTAATTACTTAGGATTCTAATCCGTTACTTTCCATAAATTAAAGAAAAATGTGCTGTTTGACCGAAGTAAATGTCATTTTCCGCAAAAAAGAAGGAGAGAGAGAAGAGCAGCATATATATGAGATAAGAGAAAGAGATATATATATATATAGTATATATATATACAGAGGAGAGAGAGATATATATATACATATATATATAGAAAAATGATTAAATCTCATACGTTGCATAAAGAATATAATAAAGAAAGCTATGTATATAAAACAAAATAAACTGAATTAATCAATATTAAAATTTGAGCTTGCAACTACGACTTCTCTCCTTGACTCCAGATCCAATAGCTTCCATCCTTGGCTTTTACTTGGAGATCTAGTCTATAACCAAATTGACTTCCTCTTTTTTAAAGGAAGTTAAAAGAATATGAAAGAAACATATTCAATAAAAGTCAAAGACCTCTCTGCATATAGATTTTTATGACCTATATTTATAAATGTATCCGATAGCCAAGGGTTTTACCCAAAGGTATTTTTACTGACTGCGCACTACGGCTTTCGGAATGCTAGCTACGTGAATGCCTTCAGGCCTCGGGAGGTCTCTTGTGTTTGCGGACCCGCCTGACACCCTAAGTAAACCAATCACAGAAACTGAACTATGGAGGCGACTTCTTCATTATTTACTGCGGTATGTGCCATGGTCGCAACCCTTTTTCTTTTTCTGGACTCGAAATTTTAAATAAATAACAAACCAAGTTTAGATCAAAACTACATGCATTCCTATATATTCTAAAGCGCTATTATAGTTGTGATACAGTCCTGTATCTAAGTATATTCACATGCATATACTTAATATACATATATATATTATATAAATATATATATATAGGTGTATATATATATATATATATATATATATATATATATAGAAGATATATATATGAGTATATATATATATATATATATATATATATATATATATATATATATATTATAATATATATATATTTTTTTGACAAATATTTTATATAGGTGCTTGGTGTTTTAAAACTCTTTTTGATCGGTCAATTTTTACCTTTCTTGAATTTATGAAAACGGATATTGTTACTTTATATTGAAATTTACAAACAAATATATAAAGAAAACTAGGGGATCTTATTCTTAAAATTGTATAATTTTTGAATGTTTATTTTTAGCCAGATGATTACTTAACCCAAACTTCAGGACTTCTAGCATTCCGCTTGTAAAAAGTAATCTAACATAGTTTCATCATTATTTCTGTTATTTATGCATACCTTAACATGCAAATACACCTATACATGCAGATAGGCATTGGAAATATATAAATATATCTATTAAACACATATATATATATATATAAAGATATATATATATATATATATATATTGTTTATACATATTATATTATTAGTTGTTGTTATATGTGTATATATATATATATATATATATATATATATACATATATATATAAACAAAGAGATTTGGCAGGGTTCAGACCTGGCTATTTTTCTATAAAGAACTTAAAGTGCATGTACCAAGTTTATCTACACTACAATCTTCCTGATTCAAAGGCATTTTGAAAGTCTATATATATATATATATATATATATATATATATATATGTGAGAGTAGATATATATATATATATATATAATATAAGGGTCGACAAAGAGAGAGGTAGATATATAGATATATATATATATATATATATATATATATATGAAAGAGATATATATATATATATAGATATGGTAGCATATATATATATATATATATATATAAATATATACCATTCAGTATTTTTGCCTCCTTTCTCTCGCCAATCTAAATTTCTTCTCCCGTCTTCCTTCCGCTTGGATTCTACTTAAAGGGGGGTTCTCATTACCTGTATCTGGCCGAACCCTTCTCTCCGAGGTTCTCTGATGATGAAAAGCGGGATTTGTACGATTTTCCCTTCGCTACAGATGGTCATTTGACGTTTAAAGAGGTTCAGACTAGCACATTCATTACTAATTATATTAGTTCCTAATAATATTTGCCATTTTTCTTGAATTAATTCATGCAATAAAAATTTGGTGCGTTGGATTTTTCCTGATAAATTGAAGCAAATTCCTACTTGTCTATATTGTCTAGGTTGCAGCCCATTTAAACCCTTTAATCTAAATGGTGACGGTTCACACAAAACCTCTACCTTCTCCTTTTCTTTTAAGGCTTCATCATCGAGAGGGGCGCGGCTGTGTCGATAACGGCTGTTACGTCGATACCTCGCTGTTTCTCCTCAAAAGCGATCGTTATTCGACAACCATATTGTTCGTCTCTCGGTGATATTTCCATCGCTCTTTCGGAGGATCCTGACAACTCGGCTGCTGCTTGCGTTATCTTCGTTTCTTTAGGCCGAACTGCAACTTGGGAAGGTAAAGAAATTGCCTTCTCCTCTGTTTTTACGGTTATTTCCCCCTGATTTTCTTCTGTCTCTTTTGCTAATTGCGACTTCAAGACAAATTGCAATGCGTTTATTTTTTCTGTTTCTTTTTTCACACCTTTTAGAACCAATTCTGGCGCCTTTGGTTCTTCGGCTGAAGCTTCTATTTTTTCTCTAATATCAGTTACAGCTAGCACTGAAATTTCTTCTACCTCTCCTTGATCTTCTTCTTCCAAATTGGGTTGGAGGGGTATTTCTCTCTCCAACTCAACCACTCTCTGTAGCACAAATTCTGTATCCGAACTCGGGTCAAAATTCCTTAAAATTGCTCTCCTTAATAAGGAATCATTTTGTTTGGAATCGATGTAATCTAAAACTTTCGTAATCAACATAATTATCCATCAAATCTTTTATTTTTTGAATGAACAGGGGAAATGGAATGTCTCTATCCCCTGTATATCTGACAAACTCCATCATGGCTCCTATCGACCCTTCTGCACCGGAAGCTGTGTTTTCTCTATATACGAACGGCGTTTCCCTAGGAAGGGGCTTCACAACTAAATATGGTTTTTTCGAGTTATCTTTACAAGCTAATGGTATCTGTGTTTGAGTCTTATCATCTTCTTCTCCTTCTTTGTTTTCTCTACAAACATTGAGGGGGGCTTGGGCTCCCTCTGAGCCAAGCGCTGTGTCCTCGTTTTCTCTCCTTTCCTCTCTCTCACCCGCTTTTTTCTATCTCTGGCTTACCTGCTCTCATGTACTTCTTTTTCTTTTCAATTTTTCCACTGGGATTACATTATCTCCCTCTGGCTTCTGGTGCTGAGAGGTTTTCCCTATAAAGATTGATCACTGACTGCTGGACCTCTAACAGGCTGGTTCGCCAGTATTTCTGAGAGGAGGGGTACACGACTTTGCACTGCACCTGTTCAGCTATCCAGTGACCAAGTAGGGAAAAGTGGTGCAAAGTGGAAAAAAGGTTAGGAGCTATGATATTAAAAATGAGAAAGGCTTTATTGGGAAGATCAAAATCTATTATGCAAAAATTTGCAAATTACTCAATTGTTTTTTGTAAAAACTAAAATATATAAAGCTCCGCTTTAATTATATGAACATCAATTTCAATTGAAATGACAAACTCAGTGTTAATTGAAATTACAAGATATTCTCCTTTAAATAAAAAATTAAAACTGCTCAGATTTTACTCGATACGATAGTGATTGCTTTTCATTAAAATCTTAACTCAATTATGTCTAATAATGGAAATTATAGCGATAGTATTAAAGCAATATTCCTTTTAAAACAATTTTCCTTTATTAGCAAAGAAAAGAAAGAAAAATAGACCGAAAGTTCCTATCCTATTTCTCTATTCTTTTTATTTCAAGGTTATTCTCCAAATATGCAAACAAAAACCAGCTGTGATTCCTATAACTCTACGTTCTCAATACTCTATGCATGCTGAGGAGTTTCTCCAGGCACATGCAACCCAGCACCACTGTATACCTAATGAGGAATATGTGACCTATAAGCATACATATAAAGAGAGAGAGAGAGAGAGGAGAGATATATATATATATAGTATATATATATAGATATATATATATATATATATATATATATATTTAAGACTATAGTAAATCAAGCATGGTATTTATAAAGATCAGCCTAAATGGGAAGATTTGCTTAGGTTTTAATTATTTTTTATTAATTAAAATAAAACTACCTAAATGATAATTAGCAAAGGCAGTCTCGGTTCTGCAATTAATTAATTACACATAACACAAACTTTAAATTCAATAATTCCCTCATCAATAAAAGAAGGTTAAAGCTGAAGGAAAAAGAATTTTCTTCTTTACTACTTTCTAGTTTGGGTGTTTTTAAGTGAGAATTATTTTGGTCTCTTGACTTTATGAGGAAATAAAAATATTTAATATGGTATTATTCTTCAACTTCACCTTGCTGTATGCTCCATGTGGATTTTATACCGGCCATGTGCGCTCATTACGCAACAACATATTCAATATATATAAGAGGAGAGATATATATAGAGAGAGAGATATAGAGAGAGAGAGAGAGAGAGAGAGAGAGAGAGGTATATATATATGTTATATATAATGGTATATGATATTAAAATTGTAAATAAAGTAGAAGATGATGAGCAAAATTTTCTCTATTTATAGCTTAAGGTGCTTACGTTGTGTTTAATAAAATTTGTTTCTTTTTTAATCTTGTATCTGTTTTAGATAGAGAGAGGAGAGAGATATATATATATAGAGAGAGAGAGAGAGAGAGAGCAGGGTGGCAGAGAGAAAGAGAGAGATATAGAGAGATATAGAGCAGGTAAGGTTATATATATATATATATGTAGCGTAGTCATGCACTCTCCTTTCGGTAGATTTTGTTGGGGAAGGGTTTTTTCCTCCGTTTTTAACGTCGCTATGGCCTTCGCTTGCTCTAGACTCGTATCAATGAGCGGGAAATCATTTGTGTGCCAGCGTATGTTGCGCTGAAGTATTTGTGTGTGCGTTCTTGCGTTCTCCACTTATGCTTTGTCTGTACACAACCTGTTCCTGTGCAATATGCCAGGGGCAGAAGTATAGGTATATATATATATATATATATATATATATAGAGTATATATATATATACAGGTAGAGTAGTATATATATATATATATATATATATATTTATAGGTATATATATATATGTAATATATATATATACTAATTTATATTACACACACGAATGCAAAAATGAAAGGGTATTATAGAAAAATAAGAATGTTTTTTTTATCTAACACTTCTATAAATTTTCCCTCCCTTTACATACACAAACAGACAACCAACCCTCTTATTAAGATTATGATAAAATTAATTATGTTTAATCAATTTTTTTATTAATTACGTAATTAGTTTTTTAATGTTTTAATTATTAAAATTTTACTTTTTGCTTAATTACAATAAATTTACTGATACAAATATTTTGTAGAATTTTAAAGTTGTTAAGTCCCTTTTGATTCTTAGGAACTTAGCTGTTTTTTGATTCTTTGAAATTGTTTTGGCGCTGAAGTGATGAGGAGACACGATCCTTTGGGTTTTATGCAAGGGGAGTTAGTTAATTAAGACGCCTAATCTATGATAAATTATGCACTGCTTATGACTTTTTTAATTTGCAACTAATTATCCTCTTTGGAAATAACCTCTATACCCTTTCAAAAGATTGTTTTTTATTTTATCAAACTACTACTTTCTAATCCGCTGCGTGTTTTATCCAATTTCTGCCACTGACGGCAATCCAATTTTCTTCTTTATTCACTTACTTTATTCTGGTTCAAGGTCGCCAGTGTGGAAATTTATTCTTTCTTGTGTGTGATTTTATTCCAATATATTTCTGCAACAATTTCCGTTGTGTTGCTTTACTCCTTATTCGCTTTTTTCACTCTGTTTTGGTTCTGTATCAACTACGATGAATCGTATTATAGCGTAACCTGAAGACTCTTTCTTCTACGACTTACACCAGACAATTGTAATGAAGCTAATAGGTTCTTCAAACAAGGGTTGGAACTCATCGGCAGCCTGGCCGCTTAAAGCATTCAGATACCAGATATCTATCTATAAACCAACACAAGATGTAAAGCCACTTGCAGGGGAGGATTCTCGCCTCCGAATATTATTATTTATATAAAAGGCTTTCACTTTTATTGCATTAATGATTGAGGAGAATTTTCACTCCTGATTTGTAATTAATTTGATAAACAATCTCTTTGAAAAGCAACAGAGGATAAAGAGGGATGAATCAGAAGCATATAAAACAATCTATATTAAAAAAATGTCACAGTACAAATTATGCATAGAAAAATAACGGCAATTTAAACTAACAACCCCATTCACTCCTAACCCACATTCCTACCATCATCCATCAATATCGTAGATAAAACATGTAACACAGATTCCATAAAAATGCAACGTGAAAAGACCTAAGAGTAATACAACAATAATAAATCATCCTATCTAATTATTTCATATCATTATTATATAATTATTATTATTATTATTATTATTATTATTATTATTATTATTATTATTATTATTATTATTATTATTACAATTATTATTATTAAGATATTATGATTATTATTACATTACATATTACAAATTGTTATTACTGTTATTATAATTATTATTATTATTATTTGACCTTGAGCGAGTATAATCTTTGCTGATGAATTACAGGTTTTTACCTCCCAAATTCTTAAAACTTCATTTTGGGAATACTGGCTGGAAATTCATCTGCTGGGCTATGATCAACGTTCACTTCACCATCCATCGGGATCGATATGCACAAAGTTTCACTCCACTAATACTCTTCTCGAGCAAATTGTTTTAAATTACATCATATACTCTCTGCAAATATTTAAGAATGAGTATTTGATCTAAATAATAATATGATTAGATATTTAATTAAATATATATATATATATTATATAGTGAGAAAGTATATATATATATATATATATATATATATATATATATGATATATATATATATATATATATATATATATATATGAGATATATATATATATATATATATATATTACAGTAGACAGAGATACATAGGTAGATATAAGTCAATATATATATATGTATATTGAGTATATATATGTTTTTGGTTAGACATATATTTTATTTACTTTAAATATTTAAACCCCTCTATAAAATAGTTTATATAGTTTACTTTAAATATTTAAACCCCTCTACGAAATAGTTTCACTTTAGCAATACTATTATGCACGAACTGCACCAGGCAAACTGAGAAGGTAGAATGAGGTGTGCCCAAGCTCCCTCGTATGCTCAGACCTGTGGCGTTGCATCGAAAATGCGTAATAACTACGGGGCGAGGTTTATACCATTTTAGGATTCTCGTCTCTGTGGTGTTCCTATCGAAGGGAAATGAGAAAATAAAAGGAAAAGACAGGATCGGGCCTGTATAGTTCCTATGCCAGTTTGAAGTTGAGGAACCAATAAGCTAGCGTGTGAAGGACGCTACTTTTGCTTAACAATTTTAGGTATGCAGCCAGAATGGCACCATACTCTAACATTCTTTTGCAATGGTTTTTTCCATCGACTCATATTTGCGAAACATAATATAGATTCATCAATATATATATATATATATATATATATATATATATATATATATATATATATATATATATATATATATATTATATATATATATATATATATATATAGAGTCATATATATATTTTTATATATATATATATATATATATATATATATATATATATATAAATATATATATATATATATATATATATATATATATATATAATTAGGCGTATATACGAGCACACACACACATACATACATATATATATATATATATATATATATATATATATATATATATATATATATATATATATATATATATATATATATATATATATATATATATATATATATATATATCTTGTATATATATATATATAAGCATATATTATATAAATATATATATATGATATATATATAGTGAATATATATATATATATATATATTATAAGAAAGTATATTTATATATATATATAGTATATATATATATATATATATATATATATATATATATATATATATATATATATATATATATATATATATATATATATATATATATATATATATAAAGCTCCATAATTTTTTTGTCTTCAATTCCTAAGGTCGGTCATATTTAATATATACATTTCGTTTTATGTATTTTGTTAAAAGTTAATGTTATTTACTTATTTTATTTTAGTTTTATTTATTTTTATTTTTTATTTAAAAAATAATCTTTATATTTTTAAAACTTTTTATTTATTTTTGTTTTGTTTCTTTAAACATTTTGTTTTTACAAAAAATTATTTTATGTTTATAACAAAAATTACTTTTACACACCCCAAAGCAGTAAATCAGTAAATCAAACTGCCCTCCAGCCCTCCCATCCACACGTGATCTATTGATCTATTGATCTATTATCTATTATTTTGTATAATATAATACAAAACTTTTATTTATTTATAATTAATTCGTTTATCTATTTGTGTTTTACTAAAAATTATTTTAAAAACCAAAACTAAATATTTGCAGACCCAAAAACAGTTGTTACAAATCAGTAAATTAAACCACTCACTCTATCCTCCTACCAACCGTGATCTATTGATCTATTGATTCAAGTCATATTTTGTATAACATAACAAAAACTTTTATTTATTTTTGTTTTGTTTCTTTAAACATTTTGTTTTTACTAAAAAATTTATTCTTTTTATGTTTATAACTTAAAAAATTTGTATTTTTACATACCTAAAGCAGTAAATCAGTAAATCAGTAAAGCAGTAAATCAGTAAATCAGTAAATCAAACCACCCACTCTATCCTCCTACCCATCCGTGATCTATTGATCTATTGATCTATTGATCTATTGATTCAAGTCATATTTTGTATAACATAACACAAAAACTTTTATTTATTTTGTTTTGTTTCTTTAAACATTTTTGTTTTTACATAAAAATTTATTCTTTTTATGTTTATAACTTAAAAAATTTGCATTTTTACATACCCTAAATCAGTAAATCAGTAAATCAAAACACCACACCTCCAGCCAAATTCTCCTACCATCCGTGATCTATTGATCTATTGATCTATTGATTCAAGTCATATTATGGATATCATTTTGTATAAATAGGGCATGAAAATAAGTTCGTTGAATAAAAGTTTTATTTATTTGCAAATTTTATTACATATCTATTTTTGTTAAAAACTTTTTATTTATTTATTTTATTTATTTATAAAATATTTTTTAGTTTTTTTTTTTAAATTTTATTAATTTTTAGTTTTATTTATTTAAAAATATATATTTTTTATTTTTTTTTTTTTTTTTGTTTTAAACATTTTGTTTTTAATTAAAAAAATTATTCTTTTTATGTTTATAACTTAAAAAATTTGTATTTTACATACCCTAAAGCAGTAAATCAGTAAATCAGTAAATCAAGCTATCCTCCAGCCACCCTCCCACCATCCGTGATCTATTGATCTATTGATCTATTGATCTATTGATTTAAGTCATATTTTGTGTAATATAACAAAAATTTTTATTTATTTTTATTTTGTTTTTTTTAAAATTATATTTTTACTAAAATTATCTTTTTGAGGTCTATAACTTAAAAGTGGGTAGCATTTCAGATGGACGAGTTTTGAGTAATCAGCAATCAGAAATCAAACTACCCTCCAGCCACCCTCCTACCATCCGTGATCTATTGATCTATTGATCTATTGATCTATTGATTCAAGTCATATTTTGTATAATATAACACAAAAACTTTTATTTATTTTTGTTTTTTTTCTTTAAACATTTTGTTTTTACTAAAAAATTTTTTTTATGTTTATAACTTAAAAATTTTGTATTTTACATACCCCAAAGCAGTAAATCAGTAAATCGTAACCAGTAAAGGCATATCAGTAAATCAAACCACCCACTCTATCCTCCTACCCTTCCATTATATATTGATCTATTGATCTATTGATCTATTGATCTATTGATTCAAGTCATATTTTGTATAACATAACACAAAAACTTTTATTTATTTTTGTTTTGTTTCTTTAAACATTTTGTTTTTACTAAAAATTATTCTTTTTATGTTTATAACTTAAAAAATTTGTATTTACATACCCTAAAGCAGTAAATCAGTAAATCAGTAATCAGTAAAGCAGTAAATCAGTAAATCAGTAAATCAAACCATCTACTCTCCTCCTACCCATTCGTGATCTATTGATCTATTGATCTATTGATCTATTGATCTAATGATTCAAGTCATATTTTGTATAACATAACACAAAAACTTTTATTTATTTTGTTTTGTTTCTTTAAACATTTTTGTTTTTACATAAAAATTTATTCTTTTTATGTTTATAACTTAAAAAATTTGCATTTTTACATACCCTAAAGCAGTAAATCAGTAAATCAGTAAATCAAACCACCCACTCTATCCTCCTACCCATTCGTGATCTATTGATCTATTGATCTATTGATCTATTGATCTATTGATCTAATGATTCAAGTCATATTTTGTATAACAAAACACTCATTCTTTATTTATTTTGTTTTGTTTCTTTTAACACTTGAATTTATACTAAAATTAAACTCTTTTGTTTATAACTTAAGAAATTTAGAAATACTTATTCTAAAGTAAATCAGTAAATCAAACTAACCATTCCACCCTCCTACCCATCCATGATCTATTGATCTATTGATTAAAGTCATATTTTTATTAAAATTGTTATGTTTTACATACCCTAAAGCAGAAAATCAGTAAATCAGTTAATCAAACAGCCCTCCCACCACCCTCCTACCCTTCCATGATCTATTGATTTATTGATCTATTGATTCATGTTATATTTTTTATAACATAAAATAAATTCTTTGCTGTAGCTGGTGTTGTTGAAATGTCACGTTTGTTGTTGCATTTGTTGTAGTTGTTGATGTTGTTGTTGAAATGTTGTTTTTGTTGTTGAAATGTTGTTGTTGTTGTTGTTGTTGTTGTTGTTGTTGTTGTTGTTGTTGTTGTTGTTGTTGTTGTTGTTGCTAAATATATCAAACGTTCAAGTTAAATGAAAATATACAACACTTTTTCAAACATATCTCTAAAATATTAATGTTAATTTTACATTAACATTGTAATATTGAAAACTAAACAAAAATATATCTCATCCTAGCCTAACTGACATACAGCATTCATTAACAAGGTAACTAAATTAGAAGTTTCAACTTACCAAATGATATAGATTTATGCAATAAATGTGCAAACTATTATAAATTCAATTATTATTATTATTATTATTATTATTATTATTATTATTATTATTATTATTATTATTATTATTATTATTATTATTATTATTATTATTATTATTATTATTATTATATTATTATTATTATTATTATTATTATTATTATTATTATTATTTCACACAGATCTCACAACACCAATAACGCGTGCGATCACTTTGCCTGCAGGTTCACAACTAGAACATTGGTAGTTAAATTGCTCTCTACCCGACACCTAAACGTTACGTAATCTTGTTACGCTCAAGGGATAGCCAATCAGAGAACTGTATTTGCTATGCCATCACGGACAGCCAATGAAATTCGAGGAATGACGCATTAATCTTGAACATCTTTTGGCATATAAGTGGGTGACGTGATTTCATGTTTGTTCCCTTGTCCTTACTTCCTTAACATCTATTGGTTTTGATCTTAATAGTAGTTTTATTATTATTATTATTATGATTTATTATTATTATTATTATTATTATTATTATTATTATTATTATTATTATTATTATTATTATATTATTATTATTATTATTATTATTATTATTATTATTATTATTATTATTATTATTATTATTATTATTATTATTATTTATTATTATTATTATTATTATTATTATTATTATTATTATTATTATTATTATTATTATTATTATTATTATTATTATTATTATATGTATATGAACATAACAAACCTAACATACCGCACACACACACACACACACACACACACACACACACACACACACACACACACACACACACACACATACATTATATCACTAAAGAACAATATCTTGATTGAAGATGAAACACGAGACTGGCAATCATCGTACTAACTTACTGATCACATGACTGCTATTTCTATGATGTCAAGCAGATGTGTAACATTTTCTAAACGTCACTGGAAGACATTTACATTTTTCACATGTTTAATATAAACATTTCGTTTTGTTATGTATTTTCTTTTACGTTTCTATTATTCTTTATATTTATATTTTGTTAAAAGTTATTTATTTATTTATTTATTTTAGTTTTATTTATTGTTATTTTATTTATTTAAAATAATCTATATATTTTTTTAAAAACTTTTATTTATTTTTGCTTATTCTGTTTAAAAGATTTTGTTTTAACTAAAATTTATTTCATTTTATGTTTATAACTTTAAAAATGTTGCGTTTTACATACCCTAAAGCAGTAAATCAGTAAATCAGTAAATCAAACTACCCACCCCACCCTCCTACCCTTCCATGATATATTGATGATCTATTGATCTATTGATTCAAGTCATTTCGAGTATCATTTTTAAGGGAATCATAACATAAAAATAAAGTTCTTTATACACTGATCAACGAATATATGCTAACGTAGCAAAGTTTTTCCCATTAATAAAGCTAACATAACATCACCTGAACTAAGAATATAATGTACAACAACAAACCTTTAGAAAATGTTACACATCTGCTTGACATCATAGAAATAGCAGTCATGTGATCAGTAAGTTAGTACGATGATTGCCAGTCTCGTGTTTCAAGTAGTGTCTATAATTATTGTGTGTGTGTGTGTGTGTGTGTGTGTGTGTGTGTGTGTGTGTGCGGTATGTTAGGTTTGTTATGTTCATATACATATATAATAATAATAATAATAATAATAATAATAATAATAATAATAATAAGGTAATAATAATGGCCATAATAATACACACATTAAAACTAATGTTTAAGATAAAAACAGATGTTAAGTAAGGACAAAGGGGAACAAAGTAATCCAGATAAGAGTTATAAAAAGATATAAAGATTAATAAAAAGTCACCTCGAATTTCATTGGGTTGTCCGTGATGGTGTTAGTGGAATACAGTTCCTCTGATTACATCCCTTGAGCGTAACAAGATTACGCACGCTGAAGCCGGGTAGAGCCAATTTAACTACCAATGTTCTAGTTGTGAACCTGCAGGCAAAGTGATCGCACGCGTTATTGGTGTTGTGAGATCTGTGTGAAATAATAATAATAATAATAATAATAATAATAATAATAATAATAATAATAATAATAATAATAATAATAATAATAATAATAATAATAATAATATATAGTAAAGATTGAGATCGTTATGCTGACTTCGCTGAGGAAGTTGAAACTTAATTTAGTTACCCTGTTACCTAAAGCCATGTCAGTTAGGCTAGATGATATATTTTTGTTTAGTTTTCAATATTACAATGTTAATGTAAAATTAACATTAATATTTTAGAGATATGTTTGAAAAAGTGTTGTATATTTTCATTTAACTTGAACGTTTGATATATTTAGAAACAATAACAACAACAACAACAACAACAACAACAACAACAACAACAACAACAACAACAACAACAACAACAACAACAACAACAACAACAAACGCAACATTTCAACAACAACAACATCAACAACTGCAGCAAATGCAACAACAAACGTGACATTTCAACAACAACAGCTACAGCAAAGAATTTATTTTATGTTATGTTATACAAAATATAACATGAATCAATAGATCATGGAAGGGTAGGAGGGTGGTGGGAGGGCTGTTTGATTAACTGATTTACTGATTTTCTGCTTGTAGGTATGTAAAACATAAATAATTTTTAATGTAAATATGACTTTTAATCAATAGACACAGATCATGATAGGTAGGAGGGTGAATGGTTAGTTTGATTTACTGATTTACCTGTTTTTAGGGTATGTAAAAATGCAAATTTTTGGTTATAAACATAAAAAAATTTTTTAGTAAAAACAAAATGTTTAAAGAAACAAAACAAAATAAATAAAAGTTTTTGTGTTATGTTATACAAAATATGACTTGAATCAATAGATCAATAGATCAATAGATCAATAGATCAATAGATCACGAATGGAGTAGAGGAGAGTGGTGGTTTGATTTACTGATTTACTGATTTACTGCTTTAGGGTATGTAAAAATGCAAATTTTTTAAGTTATAAACATAAAAAGAATAAATTTTTATGTAAAAACAAAAATGTTTAAAGAAACAAAACAAAATAAATAAAAGTTTTTGTGTTATGTTATACAAAATATGACTTGAATCATTAGATCAATAGATCAAGATCAATAGATTAATAGATCAATGGATCAGAGGAAGATGAGTGGGTGGTTTGATTTACTGATTTACTGATTTACTGCTTTACTGATTTACTGATTTACTGATTTACTGATTTACTGCTTTAGGGTATTAAAAATAAAATTTTTTCAAGTTATAAACATAAAAAGAATAATTTTTTTTTAGTAAAAACAAAATGTTTAAAGAAACAAACAAAAATAAATAAAAGTTTTTGTGTTATGTTATACAAAATATGACTTGAATCAATAGATCAATAGATCAATAGATCAATAGATCAATAGATCAATAGATCCTGAAGGGTGGGGGGATAGAGGGGGGTGGTTTGATTTAACATTTACTACTTACTGCTTAATTGATTTACTTGATTTAATGGATTTACTGCTTTAGGGTATGTAAAATACAAATTTTTAAGTTATAAACATAAAAGAATAATTTTTTTAGTAAAAACAAATGTTTAAAGAAACAAACAAAATAAAATAAAGTTTTTGTGGGTATATATCAATAGATCAAAGGATCAATAGATCAATAGATCAATAGATCAATAGATCACGGATGGTAGGAGGGTTTTGGAGGGCAGTTTGATTTACTGATTTAGAATATTTTACTGCTTTAGGGTATGTAAATACAAATTTTTTTAAGTTATAAACATAAAAAGAATAAATTTAGTAAAACAAAATGTTTGTAAAGAAACAAAACAAAATAAAATAAAAGTTTTTGTTATATTATAAAATATGACTTAAATCAATAGATCAATAGACCGTAATAGATCAATAGATCATGATGGGGAGGGTGGCTGGAGGATAGCTTGATTTACTGATTTACAGATTTATTGCTTAATGTAAAACATTTAAGTTATAAACATAAAAAGAATAAATTTTTTAGTAAAAACAAAATGTTTAAAGAAACAAAACAAAAATAAATAAAAAAAAATTAAAAATATATATTTTTAAATAAATAAAACTAAAAATTAATAAAATTTAAAAAAAACTAAAAAAAAAATTAAAAAAAAAAAATTAAAAATAAATAAATAAAATTTTTAACAAAAATAGTAATGTAATAAAATTTGCAAATATTTTCCTGCCCTATTTATACAAAATGATATCCATAATATGACTTGAATCAATAGATCAATAGATCAATAGATCAATAGATCACGGATGGTAGGGGGGGGCTGGAGGGTAGTTGGATTTACTGATTTACTGATTTACTGCTTTAGGGTATGTAAAAATGCAAATTTTTTTGTTATAAACATAAAAAGAATAAATTTTTTAGTAAAAACAAAATGTTTAAAGAAACAAAACAAAAATAAATAAAAGTTTTTGTGTTATATTATACAAAATATGACTCTGAATTCCTTGAATCAATAGATCAATAGGATCAATAGATCAATAGATCACGTGTGGGGTGGGAGGTTGGATGGTGGTTTGATTTTACTGATTTGCTTTACTACTTTACTGTTTTACTGCTTTAATTTTACGGTATGTAAAATACAATTTTTTAAGTTAAACATAAAGAGATTATTTTAGTAAAAAACAAAATGTTTAAAGAAACAAAACAAAAATAAATAAAAGTTTTTGTGTTATATTATACAAAATATGACTTGAATCAATAGATCAATAGATCAATAGATCAATAGATCACGAAATGGGTAGGAGGATAGAGGGGGTGGTTTGATTTTACTGATTTACTGATTTACTGATTATCATCTACCATTTATCATCACTGATTAATGCTTAGGTATGTGAAAATACAAAATTTTTTTTTATGTTATAAACATAAAAGAATAATTTTTTTAGTAAAAACAAAATATTTAAGCAAGACACAAAACAAAAATAAATAAAAGTTTTTGTGTTATAATATACAAAATATGAATCATGAGATCAATAGATCAAGACCAATAGATCACGGGTGATGGGGAGGGGGCTGGAGGGCAGTTTGATTTACTGATTTACTGATTTACTGCTTTTAGGTATGTAAAAACATTTTATGTTATAAAGAGTAAAAATGAAATTTTTTTTAGTTAAAATTAAAATATTTAAAGAAACAAAACAGAATAAAGAAAAAGTTTTAAAATATAAAGATTATTTTTAAATAAAAATAAAAATAAATAAAAACTAAAATGTTAAATGGCAAATAACATTAACTTTTAACAAAATACATAAGAAAACGAAATGTATATATTAAATATGAACGACCTTAGGAAATTCCAAAGACATGTCGGCGTCGCCTCTGATGTATATATATATATATATATATATATATATATATATATATTATATATATATATATATATGCAGCAGTATATATATATATATATATATATATATATATATATATATATATATATATATATATATATATATATATATATATATAGGTATATATATATGTATGTGTGTGTGCTCGTATATAGGTCTAATTATTTATATATATATATATATATATATGTTATATTATATATATATATATATATATATATATATGTTATATATATATATATATATATATATATATATATATATATATATATATATATATATGTATATATATATATATATATATATATATATATATTAGCGGCGCACGAAAACGCGAGTTGCTTCACGATAATGAAAACGGTTAAACACCCAAATCTATATTGAACGAAGTACACCG
>JABUQX010128627.1:0-26687 GCA_015478945.1 Trachelipus rathkii
AATATTTAAAAACCCCCATTATACATTTATATAGTAGAAAATATATATTTATTCATTAATACTAACTAAGTAATGCTTTGCCCAATTGATTATAAATAGTTTTTTGGTTTATATTTTTTTTACACATCATAGTTTTGCTTTACCTATATCCAGGACATTCATATATACTCATATCAGCATGTGAGTTATTTTACTCAAAATAATTCTCACTATTTGATAGAGTTGAGTGTTGATGTAGAGGGTAAATATAATAGGAACTTAAGATCATACATTACATAATACCATTACTACTAACTATTACCATATAACTATCCTTTAATCTTTTCTCAAAGTTAAAGCTTAATTTCCCATATCTCATCAGGGTGGATGGAATCCATTTCTATATTATTATTTTCTATTTTTTAATTTTCACATTTTCTCAATGTACAATATAGTGTGAATTATTTATTTGACTTAGTTTATAGAAATAATTAGTACATTGTTGGTAAGTAATAATATTATTCATTGAATAGAATTATAATATATAAGAACCCAAGGATATTTCACCATAATTGCAATAATATTAATATCACTAATTATATCAACAATATCCGATATTAGAGTGTAACTAACCAGTTATATATAATAAATTTCCCCACAGAACTCAAAATTGAATACTGAGTGTAACTACTTGAGTAACATATATTCAACGACTCAATCTGTTGGAACACAAATAATAAATATTTCGTAGAAATCAAACCTAAAAATAAATTAAAATACGTAATTTTAAAAAATATTATTAAAATGTATACTCACTTTGAAGCTAATCCAATAAAAGAAAAACAACGAGTCTGTTACTCCATTACTCAATGGATCCAAAACATATTCTAATTTTATTCCTACTATTATTGGTGGACGCGGTATTTAACAATTTACTTCCAAGGAAGATTGATCTATAAATTTCACCAACTAATTTGTCATAATATATTTAGCTGGAACTATTTCACTGCTTGTCGCGAGACTATGAATTAAGTGATTTTAATCTTTTAAGTTCGTCATACGTATATACTGTAATTAATTAAATAGCCTAATTTAGTAGCATTATATATTTGAATTGGTATATTTATATCATAAGTATATTATACGGAGAATTAAATATCCTTATGATTTTTTTAATTATTTACGTGGTGAGGTATTTATAAAGTTCCTATTGGTAAAATTATTATTCTTAATATATATTTCACAATTATTTAGTAATTACAATAAAAACTGCGTTTTGTTGATACTCTAATTAACACGAACGTTAAAATGATATATCCTCAGTAAATCTAGGTATATTTATGGTTTCTCAAATATCCTACTTTCTAACATTATCTAAATTTATTGAAAATATCACGAATTTCTTTTTATTCTATTATAATATAATACTTCATTTTTATTATTGATTTGCCTCGACATATATCTTTTCTAAGATAGATATTCCTCTAGAAGTAAGAGACAGCACTCTCAGATAACAACTAAGTGCTCAAAAACATACAACAGACGTAACCTGTAGAAAAGTGAAATACATTTTGTTATAGGATATATGTTTGGGCTTAATCCTACGGAAATTTTATTTACGTAGTGCGAGTATAATATGTTAATTAATTAAAAATCATAAATATTAATAAATACAAAAAAAATATAAAAATGAATAAATGGAAGAATAAAAACTACTCAAGATAGGTACAAGCGGATAAAGAGGAGAATAAAGACAGGTTAGAGGGTAATGTAGGATCGGGTCGAATTGCTAATTTTGGATAGGAAAATTAAAAAAAACATAAAAAATAAAATATTAAATTATTGTTAATGAAATTATGGAGTGAAAGTTAAACTTATTGAAGTTAGTTATTTAGGGCTATTTGAAGATCGGTTGTATTATAAGTGTGGTGTGATAGGTGACGCGCGTTTTTGGAGGGATAAAAAATCGAATCTTGTTCTGATGAGTTATATTTATGTCGGTCTGGTTATAGTGTTTATTTAAGACGCTAAAGAATATCGTGTTTCCAGGGGCTATTATCCGGCAAGGCCAACGGTGCCGCGATTGGCTGCGATATGCTCGACCGGCGTGCCCTGAGGGAGGAGTTAACGTGAGGTAGGAGATATCCTTCCCTCTCTAGCGGTATTGTGTTTAGGAGGCGGGCGGAGAGGAGATCTTCTTCAGGAATCACTTAAGAGTATAGACGCTCTTTAGGGTTATTATTAAAAATAGAAGGAATGTTGACAAGTTTAGTGGTGGGTATACGGTTACGTGCGACGTAACGACCTTTTCTCTCGCCACTTAGGAATAGTTTCTCGTGGTGATTCATTGCGAATATTCCATAATCTTCTCACTATCCTGTCGTTCACATCGCCAGTTACGGGCCCTTCGCAGCTCCGTCTCTAATGTAAATCTGACTTTGTGAACTGACACTGTGTATTAACTATAATACTATTATTTCATTTTTATATTTTCTATACTCACTATGTATATATTATCGGCAATTTACAATTATAAAGGGCAGCTTAGAGATTAGACTAAATAATATTATAATAGATCTCTATCATACTCATTGGAAAACTTTTAGAATTTTTCTACACCTATATACTTATATTTCGATCAATAAGGTTAAACTTATCATAAAATTGTTATGAATTATATTTTATAATATTAATTAAATAATAAATATAATACATTTAAATTAATTAATGGGAATAATGAGTAATTTTAAATATAATAAATTATTAATATTATTAATAGCATGCTTTTATTTTTGTTAATATTTATCTATATTGTGTATTTATTATAAAATTAAATAGATATGTTTGCTCAAATCCTCATTGATAATTATATATATATTATGGTTATTATCTGATATATATTTATTATATATTAATTGTAATTAATTATTAATATATATTTATTAGGCTAATAGAAACTCGTACTTTTATAAATTTAATTTAAAATATGAATTGTAAATATTGGAAGTAATTTATTGCCTATTTTAACCTCCATAAGTGTAAATATTTTTATTTCGCAATATAGCACCCCCCTAAAAATAAGGAATATAGTCACTAAATTTTTGTTTATTTTTTTTTTTCTTACTTTAATATTTTTTTTATCACACATTTTCCTTAAGTAAACCAAATTATTTTAACTAGGATTTTATAATCGTTGTTTTTTTAATATTCCTGCATTTAGGCTTTTAATAGATATTGTATTTTCTTGAAGAAAGTATTGATTATTACTGTTATATTATATGTTGTTTTTTCTCTATTGTTGTTTTATTGTCATGATATATGGCTTCTGGTTAAATAATTTTGGTGTGACACGCGATTCCAGCTTAATTGTATTTCCTTCTAATATACCGAGTTAAGCTCGTTATCGTAAGTTTTATTCGATAGATATCGGTTACATGGAAGATTGGGTCTGGTTATTGAGGACGCTTTTGATTGCTCCTATATATTTATAAAAAATCTCACTCATTGGTCCGGCATCGAATTTGAAGGGAAGGAAAGGCGTGAGAGGAATAATAGAGGGCCACATAATTTTATTATATTATATATTTAATTTTATATAATATATATATTATATACTCATATATTTATTATTTATTATATTATATATAATATTCTCAATATTAATTAATTATATACTAATATATATAATATAGTTATAATATATATATATATAATATATTATATATATATATACTATATGGTGACTATATATATTAATATATATATCTTAATATATTATATTAATCATTAATATAATATGATATCTATTGACCATTAATCTATATTTATTATACTATATATATTAATTAATTTATATATATATATAATATAAATATATATATTATATATATAATTATATATATATTATAATTATATATATATATATATATCAGTATATTTAGATATATATTATTATATATGAGTAATATTATATATTATATATTATATATATATTCTATTATTTAAAGTATATATAATATAGGATACTTAGGAAAATACTATATATTTATACTATATTATTACATATTTATTTATATTATATAATATATATATTTATACTACTATTTTATATTAATTATCTATATAATATATATAATTATATATACTTATAATTATTAATAATTATATTATATCACTTGTTATTATTTAATTAGATTTTTATATTATTTCTAATAGTATATATTATAAATTAATAATTGTTTATTTATTTAAATATATAGGTATATAATATAAGTATTATAATAATATAGTATATATACTTTACTATATATTATAATTATACATATTAATATATATTAGATATAGGTGGGATTATATATTTATATCTATATATTTATATCAGTTATATCAATACATATATATTTATAATTATATTTTTGATATATAATATTAACTATACTTTTATTGAATAATATTTTTAATATATTAATATATATTATATATACTATTATATAGTTATATATATTTTATACATAATTCATTTTTAGATATTGTACACGCATATCTGAATGTTTCGACTATCAATATCAATGTTGGTATAGTATATATACATTATAATAATATATATATATATTAAAATTTAGTATATATATATTATATTATGTATATATATATAATATATGTAATATATATATAAATTTCAATTATATATAATTATATATTTTAATATCTATAAGGCATCTATATATTATTATATATATATATATATATATATTATATATATTATATAATATGTATCCTTAATTATATAGCTCATAAATATCATTTTACGGATATCCCCTATATTCAGAGTTTATATAATTACAACTACATGTGTATTTTAAGATACTTTACAATCTAATATAATTATCTTACACTGGTTTCACTAAACTTTAATAATCATAAACGTTGTCATAAAATTATCCGAATTTTAGTACATGGTCTTTATCTTGATATTATATAATTTAGTTATAAGCTACTTGATCATAATATTTGTTATTATATAATAAAAGCTAAATATATAATATATAATCACATATATATAAATTTTTAACTATATTTAATATATCAAGGGTTGTAAATAATTTTTATGATTTATTATTTATAACTCAAAAAAATTACCTAATTTGTTCATTTTTTTTATTATTTTTTTTTTTATTATTTTATTATATATCTTTTATTATTGAATTTTTTTTCAAGTTATTATATATGAGGTCAGCGCGAAATATATATAAATTTAATATTATATTATATAATATATTTATTTTAATATATTTATATTATATATTATATATATATTATTTATATTTTATTAATTTATTATAATCCTGCTCTAATATTGTACATTAAATTATATTATAATTGTAATAATCATATAGAATATATCATTAATATATATATATTATTTAATATTAAATTATTTAATATATATATATATATATAATTATAAGTTTATATATTATATATTATAATGTATAATTATTATATATTAGTTTATTATATATTATATATATTTATATTATTATATTTAATTTGATAATATATTATATATATATATATATACTATTATCATATTTAATATTAAATTAATATATATATATATATTATTATATATATATATTATATATATATTTTTATGATTATAATTTATATATAATACTAATTAATATATTATTATATATAATTTATGATATAATATAATTATATATATATATATATATTATATATTAATATATATATATATAAATATATTATATTATATTATTAATATTAATATAATATATATTATATCATATTTAATTATCACTTGTTACGCTTTGCTTCAAAATATTTATTATATGTATATGTACATATATCATTAGTGATAGTTTTTTAGATATAAGGCATGGTTTATTCTATATGCGTAGCTATTTTTTTTTATACATATATTATTATAAAATAAAGTTATTTAAAATTTTTTAACATTTATAAGGATTTAATTATATATTTTTATAATTAATTTTAACCTTATTATTATATATGGTTTGAAGTTCATTAAATTTAATTTTACTAGTTTTATTTTACTCACTTTTTTTTATTTCTATATTATTTTTGTGTATCTATAATTTGATAAATTTAGTTTTTTATGCTATTTGCAATGAATGGCTACTTTTATCTTATTTAATATATATTATTTACTTTATATTTATTATATATAATAGTATTTATTCTTTTATTATTTATATATTTACTGATTTTAGTGTATTAAATTATTGGAAAATAATTGGACGTTTTATAAATTATCTTAAAACACAAATACATACATATATATAATATATATTTAAGTTTGTAAAGATTGTTAATTCATCTTTATTCAAATATTTTAATCTAATCATTTTTATTTATTTATTTCTTTTATGAGTTTTTTGCTTTAATTATTTTAAATTATGTTAATCTTTATATTAGTATTTAATAGCTACGTTACACAAAATCATATAATCTATTTAGTATATATTACGTATTGATATGAATTCATTAATAATAAATATTATTAAAAGAAAGGTAGGATTGTTGTATAAAATATTTCAATATTCATTCAAGAATTCCTCATTTTTCAAATTTGACGATGAAAATTTTTATATATATATAAAGAAAAGTGAGTTAGCCATTCAATTTGGATCAATTATTTTCAATATTATGACAGTGAACAGTTTATACATCATTTATGGATTAATCAGTTTCTGTTGGATTTTAAAGCAAATAATTTGAAGTTATTAAAAATTTTAAAACATTAGACTTATTTTTACAGTTTATATATAATAGTATATTTAACTCAAATTCTAGTATATATTTGAAAGGTAGTAGCGACTAATTGAAAAATTATAATCAAGTTTACTTAATATTTTAAACTTTAAAGTTACATTTACTCGTATTATGTAGGGATAGTTAATTTAATAATAATCACGGCAATAGATTAGGAATGGAGTTTATTACTTAAGGGGTTCACTCTTACATTTATCAGGCCTCTCGGTGGCACGCGGGGAATTAATATTTACATTCGTTCCCCACTCACTATTATTATTTGATCCCCCTTTTTGAAGGTATACTTACACGTTATTTATATATATTTATTAATATTATACTCTAATCACACACACAATACACAAATAAATTTGTATCAATGCTTGAATTGGGACTTGGTATATCTGGGAATATATGGGCTTGCAAAATAAATAAAAAATATTGAAATGAATATAATAAAATATAATTAAAAAGAAATAATTAAATATGATCGTAATTAGCAATTTAAGCTGTTAAATACATTATTTATTTTTTGATACAAAGTTTGCCATTCATAATTACCGTCAAGTGTATATTCCCAATTTACATAAGAGCTAATTTTTATTTTTGAGCTATTTTAATATTGCAACTTCATATAATCACACAACATCAACACCTAACAACTGACACTACACACACCACATTTTACCTAAGACAGTACAATACTTATAGAACATATAATATATTACACACTAACATTACTAACATACTTAACAATATATTATATTTATATTTACTTTTATATATAAGATATAATATTAATATTATAGTATATATATTACGTATATATATATATATGTATATATATATATATATTATATATATATTATTAATTATATTAATGGACTTCACTTCATCTTTCAAGGTCTTAATTTTAAACCAAATTCAGGTAGCTACATCACCCTCTTACATTCGGTTATACAAAACAAAAAAAAAGAAAGGAAAAAATTCATACATTCTCTTTCGGATTTTTTCTTTTTTTATATAACTAATAAAGAAAAGACGCCTTTAGGAATGGTTCCACCTCCCCCCTCCTTCTCTTCTCTCTTTACCCTACTCCCTGGGTCCAGCCATCCAGTCACTATCTCCGTGGTTTTCAACCATAAGTTTAATGAATCAGACGTGCTTACAAAATTAATTTGGAAAAAATAAGGAAATTAAAACTTAATGTCTATAACCATAATTTCTCTGAATTAATGTCTGTAACAATATAGTAAAGAAGATCCATATAATGGGAAAGTTAATATATCATATAATACTGACCTATTAGTAATCTCTGGTATACGGGTAGTCTTTATTACTTAATTTAGTATTATAACGTTATTTAATTCATTATATATTTATTATATTATAATTATAATATATAATTTTTATATAGACCTTATTAAAATTTTCTTTATTTTATTTTATATTAATTATTAGTAGTTATTATTAATTACAAACATTTATATAATATAAAATTTCCGGGCCTTAAAAAACTCATTGTTTTTTATATCGTTTATTATATATTCTTAATATTGATTTCGATCACGCAGTTTGAAACAAAAGGATTAACTCAGGATGATGTTTGCTGAGTACGGCTTCTTTTGTCTCAGGATGTTTTGTTTTTTATTTTCTTTTTTGTTGTTTCTTTTATTTTCTTTTCTTTGTTGTTGCTTCTTACTTTTTCTCTAGTTTCCTTATTTTAGAGGGAAAATTTTCGATCTGTAATTTACCAATGGTGTTCATTGGTCAAGCATTCTTCTAATTGGTCATTAAATCTGAATTTGCCTCATAGTCCAAATATTTACGGGGGAGAAAGGGCTTTTCTTTTCTCGACGGACCAGCTCAATTTACTTGGACAAATATTTTTTAAGTATATATACACATCTTTTTTCTTCCTATTTATAAAATATATATTTACCTCTTTCGCTTGATTTATAACAATTCTTCTTATTTCCAGTTTACTTTTAGGTTATACTATACACAAAGTGATACGAGAAATGTATTTATATATCATAATGGTAAGTAAACGCCTAAAAAGGGAACAAATATATACTGACACACACACACACAACAGCCGTACGAATAAACTACTAGTTTTATACTCATGAATAAATAATATATATAATTATATTATATAGAATTATTTTATGTGATTAATTAGTTTGATATATTTATAGTAATGTCATCTATAATATATATATTATATTATATATTTATATGAATATATATTTTATAATTAATATTATGCGTATATAATTAATTAGTTATTATATATTTTTTATACATACATTGCACTTATTTATTATATATAGTAGCTACATTTAATATAATATTAGTTTATTATATTTGAAGTAACGATTATATATATATATATTATATATATATATAATATTCAGGGTTCACACTGTTATTGATCTTTCCTTATTATATTAAATTGTACTTAGATATGAAATGTACTTAAATGATATGTCCCTTGTCTATACATTTGTAATGAGATATTATATATATATATTTATAACTATTTATCAACGGCTTTATTTTTATATTATTTTCAATAATAATTATAAGTTATTATAATTATAAATTAGTATATTAGTTAGCTACTCTTTATTAATAATATCATTACCATAATTTATATTTTTAAAATTTGCTGATGATTTTTCAATATTATATTTTAGTATGACTAGATGTATTATGTATATTGTATTATATATTATTATAGTTATTGTATAATATTATTAAGGAATTTTAATAAACATTAAAACTATTTAATCACGATTAGTTTATTTACCTTAGATTCAACCGGAACAGGAATTTTTTTTTCAGATAGTATCTCTCCGTATCGATTTTTGAACTGTTAAAATAATAAAGTTAAATTATATGCTAATAGGTAAACACGGTAGCGGCATTTTATTATATATATATATATATATAATATATTATTATATATATTATATATATATTATATATATATAGTATATCATATATATATCTATAAGATACCTATATTTATTATTTGGATTATTTTTTTATCTTCACTTCTCTTGTCATGAATGCTTTCCTCATTGCTTTCCTTATCTTATTATTTTCCGATATATTATTCTCAATTAAGTTTCCCATTCACGGTTTTATCACAGTGTTGTCTAACTCCTACGGTTTCCTGTCTTCTCTTTGTGGACTGAGTGATGATACTCTATAAATTTTTTTTCATTTTGTGACTTTAGTTTTTGTATGTTTCTGTCGAACTTAGAAGCTCATAAAGGAAAGACTGCTTGGGTTTACTTCGGGCGGATTCCTTCAACATATTGCACCGGTATTAGTTTCAGACGCCTTTTAATGGGTGGAAAAGGGTTTCTTAGTCTACTTGTTGCTGCGTACTTTGTGATACAAGGCACATATACTGGCTAAGATATTCAGCGAGATAGCAATGTTAGAAACCTCCTGTCGACATTTATTCAAAGCTATCGAGGTGATCGGAAATTTTTTTTGGTTTTTCAATTTTCTTAGCAGCCATTTAGTGCAGAGACCCCTAGTGCTCTCTTTTTAAGTGTATTCCTCGGTGAAAGTCTGGAAGGTCGCTTCTATTATAAGAGGATCTTTTTCATAAGTCATTGCGTTATCTTAATTATCAGACATTTTGATTGGGAGAAAAGCAAACCGCCCACATGCTTCTATTTCTTATATGTTTAACCTTTCTAAACGTCATTTTCGGGTGTTTTTCCGTTTGTGGTCATTGTTTCGGCGTGCGTTTTTCAATATTTTATTTATTTTTCCGGAACTCAATATATATCTTTTTTGGACATTCAATTAATGTAAAAGTAGTCGTAATCCACTTTGACGCTTATTTTTTCATAATGATATACGAAGATGCTCTGCAAATTCTATTTAACATAGAAATGTGGGTGCCTTAATCTTAAAATTTCACTCATAACACCTAAAATAGTAGGGACGTAAAGCTTCTCCTTCTTTTATTCACAAGGGAATTTTTATATGAAACAGTATATGTTGTTCAGTACAATTTTGAGAAAAAAATGTACAGTAGATTTTTGAAATATAGTTCAAACCATTTTGCGGGTTTGGCCCTCTAAAAGTATATGTGTATTTTTTCAGATAATAATAATTACAATTAATACTTACTTCTACAATTTATTGTGCAGATATACCCACATTCGTATGATTATATTATCTATGGTTCAGACGTTTTTGGGCAGATAATCACTTGTTTGAATAAAGAGAATTAGTATACTGAGATGTGTGTGTATCGGGAAACACATTGATACAAAAAATTGTAGGTTTGAGCAAAAAATGGACAATAAAGCCAGCATAGTAGAATACAGACTATACAACAAAACAAAAACCGCCTCCTAGGGAAAATTTGATTTTCATCATAGAGGTAAAAAAAAAAGGCTCTTCGTAGGGTTTTGCCTGTTTTATCGGCACGCATCTCAAATTGTCTGAGAAAATGTATAGGAATATTTATGGGGTCCATAGTTTCATATAGGGTCGGACTCCGTGTTATACATTAGAGTCAAAAAATGCATTGCAACATCTGGACATACCTCACTCCATAAACTTGGTGTTCCTGTATTTTTATTCACACACTTTACATTAACCAGAACTGAATTGAAACTCACTTATTAAGTTTTTATTGCCTGAAACGCCAATGTCAAAAAATGGACACTCTGTAACTGGTTTGACAAGGTGTAGGTATTATCCGACACTCATCCAAGGATACACAGTTTGCTTAAAACCAACGTATAATCTTTATCTTGACTAGATAATTAACTAAATTATAATGGTTGAATTTACAACGGAGTGCTTATCCGCACTGTCTGTATAATCTCACAAGCAGAGTACCACTAGTCTTTGTTTCTTTCTACTTACTTTCTTACTCTCACAGATTGAAGATTAGTTTGTGGTTCATTCATCGGATGTTAATATATATAAAAAAGTGGAAAACAATACTTAAATTAACGATTATACTAATCAACATATAACTATTGGGAATTTACATAATAGGGCAAACTCAATATTTTTTTGGGATCTCTTGTTATTATTGAGTATATACTAGATCAAATAAATAACTTAATATTATATATTTAATATTCAGTAGGATTTGATAGCGATCCTTCGGACTAATATCGAAAGAAGTTAGGACTAATATTTCAAGAGAATTGCTAATGCCTAGATCTGTTGAATGATAATGAGAGACACTTGTTGGCTTAGAAATAATTTAAGTTAAAAAGGTCTGAGAGCTAAGATCTCCTAACAATGTGCTCAACAATAAACTTAGTTTGGGTCAGTAAATCTTGGATCTATTTAGAGAACTCAATGTCACGCCGACATCAACACAAGGATTGGGCACTCCTCGGGATTCGTTATTCAGTGGTCTCTAATGAGAAATCTCACGCTTAGGCTCTTAAAATTCTCGGAGTTTCAATAACCAAAAGAATACGCGGACGTCTTCAAAATTGCATTTTTCCAATGCTTTCCCTGAGATACCATAAACCGGAACAAATGATACAAATCCTTCTAAAGTAAAAGGAGTAATCACACCTCCATCCACCAAAAATCGCGTTAACTTACACACAGTGGAAACTAGTTCACTGTTCTGAGGAAATATCAGTTGTTTCTCAGCTATATGCCTGAACCAAAAACTTGTTTCATTAAATTAAACTGTCTATATCACACACTAATTTTCCTTTGCAATATATACTAGTCTTGTATTTATAGGAGTGGGTGGGTGTATCAAAATTTTCATTCTGGTATTTTACATAAGCTCTTATGAGACTAATATTTATTTGGACATAGAAGTAAGTGTTCTTTCAAAATTCAAAACCTGGTCACCTCCATTTGCCTCGAATTAAGAAAGCTCTAAAATTCCGTCATTTTATAGTTAAGAGTCTGATATTCAATATCATAAAGCAAATACCTTAAACTCGTCTATAAGATAAAGAAGTTTCAGAACCTTAGCATGCCCAATTGCAAAAGACACTTATGGACATCGTGCTCAATAAAACAGTATATTTATATTGGTCAACAATTAAGGTCATTATTATCTACTCTTATTTCTCATGTCATTAAGCAAAATTCCATTGTCTTCGATTTTTGCAATTTGGCATTTATAAAAGTTTGGTGTATTAATGTCGCAGTTAATTGCTTTTCGAATTTCTATTTCTCTGGATGGTAAGTATGGTTCTTATACTCACAAATCTTTTGAATAGTATTTCTTGAAGATTATTTTGTAAGATATCTATTGATTTATTATTAGAGAATTCATTATTTTGAGGTTAATTCTTGAATGATTTTTACCTTTAGAGTATCTTGAGTTTTATATATTAAAATTTACTCTAAAATAAATCTTCATTGAAAGTTTTTGAGACCCTTTCCTCTTTTATATTAATATAATTTTTCTTTACGTACCTAATTAATTCAATATTAATATTTAATATATTAGTAATAATATAATATCAATATTTTTTGTTTTTTATTATTAGAAAAAGAGATATATTCATATTTATATTATTAGTATTATTTGGCTTTTACAAAATGTTTATTTTACGTTGGCGTAAGGAAAAAATACCACATTTGGGCTTTGTCTTTTCATATATATTATCCGGCTGCAGTAGTCATCTTCAGCCCCCCATAGGCTTAGCTCTCACCCTTTATATTTAGGTAGTGAGTAGATAGATTATTTTACTTTCATATTCTTTAAAATTGTAATCAATTTATTTTATCTATTTCAATAATTTATATTAATATTATATATAATATATATACAGTGTTGGGCAGTTCACCCACCCCAAAATTATTTAAACTGCAGTTTCTTGGGATGGCTTTGGAGTCTTTTAATTTAATTTAATCTGAAAAAATAAAAATAAAAACAAAACCAATAATAATTGGTAATGGATATGAGGAAAACCTATTTGTTTGTTTCCTTGTTTCAGATTAAATAGAAAAATTTTGAAAGGGAAAAAGAGGAGAATCTCAATCGGAGGCAATACAACGAAGATTAAAATAAATAAATAAATAAATAAATAAATAAATAAATAAATAAATAAATAATTGGTTTCTGATTGGACAACAATCTGATGAAGCAGCAGCAACGAAGAAAAGTTTTATAGAAATGTTTAAGATTCGAAAATAACCAGCAGCATTGTACATTCCTTGATGTTCACATTCATCTGGAGTACAATATTATTAGAAAGTTAAACGAAATGCAAAACAAGGTGGGTAGAAATTAAAAATGGATTGTTACGGTTTAGTTACGGTTTTTAAAGCATTTTCCGAAGTTTTAGAGGAGCTTGATATGAATCAAGATATTAAACCTTCTTCAAAAAAGCTCAAATTATTTGAAATATGTAATCACGGACGAATTGGTTACGACTGCAACTTTATTTACGTAACTTCACTCTTTAATTAGGTACTACATTGCAGTCTCCATTATGAGTGACAGAAACTGATCTTAGTCATTTTGCAAATGTGAAACTTGTTTTGAAAGATTTTTTTCGCTCAAGCATCGATAAAAGATTTTCGAGCATTTTGGAAAATGCAACGGAAATTTTGCTAATGAAGAATTTGTATTGCCGCGTGTTAGAATCATACATAAATCAGAAGAGATTTAAAACAATTGCAATTCCTTTTAATGATGATTTTCAAACGAACTTAAGAGACCAACCTCGTGAGCTTAGATTCCATACTTACCATCTAGAAAGCATTCTAGATATTTATTAAATTTGAATTAATAATAAAATAGTTTATATAATTCTTTAAATTATTACTATTTATATCATTATATATTAAGTCAATTGATTTGTTAAGAATAGCATTTATCTCTCTCACAACGGGCAAACCATAAATATATTTTTCTACTCTGGAAGATCAAGCATATTTTTCAATTTACAGGACATCTGAAAAGACTACGAACATGCTTTACGAGTGTTCATCAGGCTTACAGCAAAATTAAGGGAAAGTTTACAAAATAATTTTGCTGTTAAAGGACATAATTATATATATATATATATATTATTATATATTTATATATTATATATATTATATAATATGTATTTATAATATATTGATAAATATTTTAATCTTATATATATATAATATATATATTCTATATTATATATATATTATTATATATATATATATATATATATATATATATAAATTATATATTATATATATATAATATATATATTTATATTATATTATATATATTATATATATATAATTATATAATATTATATTATATTATATATATATATTATATATTATATATTAATATATTAAATATATATTATAATAATAATATATTATATAATATATTATAATAATATTAATATTTATTATATATATATATATATATATATTAATATTATTATATATATATATATTAATTTATTTATATATTATTATATAATAGAGTATGTATATATTTATATAATTATTAATTATATATTAAATATATATATCTTATTATATATATTATTAGTATATTATATATATCTTATAATATTTCTTTATATATTATGTGTAATTTTATAATATATATATATTATTATATAAATATCTTATTTAAATAATATATAATATTTTATTTTATATATCTTTATATTACATATATTTAATATTATTTTACTACTAATACTATTATTATATTATATTTCTAGACTCTAGAGTACGATTTTTTCTCTATTTTTATTCGTATTTCTATTCTTTATTATCTTTATCATATATATTAATTTTATACGTATCTTCTCTATTATCTCTCATATTACATCTAATATATATGCATTAGGCCTCCAATTAACCTTTTTTCTCTTGTATAATTTACCTTTTTCGATAGAATTGATGATATCTTTAATAGTCTATATATACTCTTTTTCTAATTATATTTACTGAGCCATCATTTTTTTTTTATCCTTATTTTCTTTTTCTCCTTTCGCGTTTGGTGAAAAAGGAGGAATTGGAGGAAAGGAAGAAAATAATTAATTTTATATATATATATATATATATATATATATATATATATATTATATATATATATATATATATATTATATTATATATTATCTATTATATATACTATATAGTTCAAATATCTTTCAACATGAATGGGACCCAACCCATAGAGACTACTGAGAGTAGTACTACTACTACTACTACTACCACTACCATAACCACTACTTCTGCTACTACTACTCCTCCTGGGAGTGGTACCGAGAATATTTCGGTCACTACGGACTCAGTGGTTAATGGTGCTTTGCAAACTCCACCTGGGGGCGCATATGGTGGTATTCCTTCGCAAGTAGTAACTACCTCGACTCCATACAACATACCTAATCCTTATTCTTTGCATGTACCTAATACTATGGCTGAACAGCATGTGCATGGGGCTCCCCCATCTTCAGTAGCTAACATAGGGACTCTTTCCTATCCTTACGCTTATAATGCTATTCCTACGCCTTCTTATAACGCTTACTTAGGTATACCTGGCACTTATCATTATTATCAACAACAGCAAATTCCCTCTGCTCTTCCATCCTTCCCAACCGGTCCTACTGCACCTAGTAACCACCCTATTCATGGACCTCATCATGAAAACGTGATTCCGACTCCCGGTAATATACACCGTTTCTATAATACGAGGTACCCCGTCCCGACACTTGAAGGGTATGATTCAAAAGGGGTTTTTACAGGGGTGTCAGTGAGAAGGTGGCTTTCATGTATGGAAGATTATTTTAAAGCAGATGGAATAGATACTGATGAGAAAAAGTTAGCTTCCTATTCCAGGTATGTCGACGCTAAAGGTTCCTGTAGAGAACTTATGAATGAACATGAAGAGCTCAGATTCGCTAAAACATGGAAATTTAGAAAAAGAAACCTTTTAAAAAATTTCCTCTTGAATTCGCCTACGGCCGTCAACAGTTTAGTACATTGTAATGGTCATTGATGAGATAAATTCGGAACCGTAATCAGTCCTTCAATATCTGTTGACCTGAAGTCATCCAAGGCAGTACAAGCAGTTGAGGAGACAGTTTTTATGCCCAACATGGAGAGAAGCTTTCAGACAATTATTAAACGTTCTATTATTTTCCTAAAGTTACAAATGATTCCTAAACATTTACAAAAGTTATTGAATAATTTTGATGCAAATATTTTGTCCTTACACCCCTCAACATTGAACAATATATTAGCAAAACAATCTAATGCTATTTCAACCTTTCAGGAGGATCGATCCAACCCTTCCTCGAGCATATAAGAAATGTAGCTCATTTTCAGGCAGAATCTCCTTCGGAAAATTCTCAAAGTTAAAGATGCCAGTTCCAATGTGAGAAAAACAGTAAGCAAACCCATATGGAGATGCGAACGTTTCGGGCATAAAACTGACGAGTGTCGTTATAAGACCTCATACTGCTCGCTTTGCATGGGGTATGCATGCCAAGAGGGACGAAAAGATGCGATGTCGAGGCTCTTCCTGGGATTTTCAGAATCCCCGAGCGTTAAAAAAGAGTAAAAATTTTCTCCTGATGGAGGTAGACAGAGAAATCAGGCACTAGCAGACACAGGGAGAGGGGTTAAGAGTAAAAAATAACTGGAGGAAGCAATATAATAGGAATGGAGGGATGAGGGAGCAGGAAAGGGAGGCAAACTCCAGTAGTGCGTTTAATGCTTCTCGGGCTAACTCCCAGCTTCTTCTTTCCTTCTTATAACCAATGTTTCACTCCTACTTATGCTCGCTCACAATCTTTCCAGATTTCTCTAATGCAACTCCTCAAATTCTAATTTCTTCTTATCCTAACACTTCCCTATATACTCCCGCATCGCCTCAAAGGAATACTGAACTGCTCCTACTAATATCGTCCTTATATTATAATCTTATAAAATATTATAATAGACCGTCCAAAATTGAACGGCTATAGTGATATGACCAGGAAAGTAGGATTCTTCGGAACACTATGAATCACTCCCCTCGCTTATATAATATCCATCCAGAAGATTATAATCAGTCATATTATCCTCAAAATGATAACAGAATGAGGAGTCCTCCTTCTGAGGACCCCCCTTTTTACCAGTAGTTGGATATTCCGACTCCGATATCTGACGAAAATTATTCTTCAGGAGTCTGTCAGAAAGACTTCGTCTCTTCTACTACCTATTTTCTTACAGAAATATCTGCTCTTTTGGTAGACGATGATCTTTCTGTCCCTAATTAGTTATAATTCTTTCACAGCACTTCACTTGCTCAACAAAGCAACATAATTTTCATTTCATTGACTTTCTTTAACCAACTAATAATGCTTATCTCTTAACACAGCGCCATTTGATGTTTTTTTTGTTTTGTTTTTATCTTTTAAAATCGCATTTTTCTTTTAACACAGAGCCTTTTAATGTGTTTTTTTTTAACACAGCGATAATTAAAATGTTTTTTTTAGCTTTTAACACAGCGTCAATAGAAGTGTTTTTCCCTTTTATTTTTTAACACAGCGGCAATTGGTGTTTTTTTTTATGCTTTAGCAACCATTTAAAGTGTTTTCTTTCTTCTTTAATAAGTTAACGTTTTCTTTTCTTTACCTTCAAGCAGAACAACAATATAAGTTTTCTTTTCTTATATTTTTTAACACAGGGCTAATTGAAATATTTTTTTTATTATTTTGCAGAATGATTTGCACAGAGCGATGCAAAGGTCCCAGTCGGCTCTTAGCCAGCAGTTAATGATTCTTTCAGCAACTTTTATGTGTCTAGTATTTACAAGGTAAGAAATGTTAAGTCAGGTTTTTATAATATATATATATATATATTATGTTTTGTGAAGAGTGGGTTTCTTCATTTGAGATGGATATGGGAGAGGTTCTGAGAATGTTTTCTGGTGTTTTGTTTTGGATTAATACAAAGTGTGCTATGGTCTTGTGATGTATGTTAAGCGAGTAATTTTGTAGTGATAGGTATGAAGTATACAATTGTAAGAAGCATAAGAGGGTAGCGCTTTAGTTTTTAGCTGTAAGATTACATGTCAAAGGTGGGATTGTGTCCCTATCACGTTCAAAAAGGTTTTCTCTGGAAGGAATTTTGCTTCATTTTTAAATTTATACAGAAATTACAATTACAGTTCCCACTTTCCTCCAATACATACATACAAAAATCATTATTCCTAAATGGGCGTATATACCCAAGACTGCATACGAATTCTTAAATCTTGCTTTCAGTGACCATATTCGTCAACCTTACACTGGTATAAAGATGAAAACCGGAACCATCGTAATTGGCAAACCACACCGTTGCAAACAGTTTATCTCCAGAAATGCACTAGTTATTATCAGTAATATTTAAGAGGCAAACAAATTCATGATGCTTAATCCTTCTAACGCGCATGTAGTGGAATTTTTGGAACTTCCAATTTTACCACCCATACTACAAAAAAATGGACATAAAAATCTTAAATTTGTAGACAATTTTGAGGGGATAAAAGCAAAAACACAGCCAATATATTACCTCATAGGACGTCAATATTTCAGCTTTTTTCTTAGCTGTAGTCCATTGTTCGGCGTTTCATTTTTATCAGAAAACCTAATTTTTTAACATATTTTCGTATCAACTTCTGCAAATTTTTTTCGAAAATGACTTCAAAGTTTGAAAAATATACATAGCTTGTGAGTGACAACAATAAAGCAAATAGTTAGTTATAAATATTTTTGCGAAAAAAAAAGGTCAGGTTTTGATTTTTTTATTATTTCTTGAGCACAATTTTCCAAAAAATCACAAACGAATGTTAAAATAAATGCAAATTTGCTGCAGTAATAGAAAAATCTATGTATATTTCTTCTTGATAATTGTATGAATATTGTCAGACCAAATCTTAAAAATTAAAAAGGATATTCACTCAACATGCAAGGAAACGCATGTTAATTCTCAGTGCGAAGATGCGCTGTAGAGGGAGAAATTATTGAACATAATAATATTTAAATAAACGTGTTAATGTTTTTGAAAGATTAAAAATAACTTGAAACAAATAAAATAATCGAAAAAAAAATAGTTGTTGCCGATAATTTTAAACTTTGAAATCTTCTGTGGAACCCAATATTTAGACTAAGTTCACGAAAGGAACAAAAAAAAAGTTACTATGCAGATACAGGGATAATATATTATATTATCGGATTTGTTAAAAATCATAAGTATAGAAGCTGTTATGCTGTGAACTAATATAACTGAGCTTTTACAATCAAGTGGAGGTAACAAAAAATACAACATCACAGTATGGTCCCAGAATGAGGCTATACATATCCATAATGCAGGGCAAAACTCACAATTTTTAATAACACTTGTTGGAGCATAGAATACAACCAAATTGATTACTATAATAATACCTTTAGCGGATGAAAAACAAAGCAGACCATTTCTATGGGGATGGAGAGAGCTGCAATTTGGCGCGTATCCGTTTCGTTTGATAAAGGAGTTGGGAAAAGTTAGAGAGAATGAAAAGGACACCAGCTATAGAGCCTATTTTCATGAAAAATATTAAACAGATGACTCTAGTGATAGCACCGGGTAAAAGATAATCATTTTTAAAGATCACTAAATTTTTTACGATTTAAATATTATAAATATGAAAAAATCGTTTGGAACTTGAAAGATATTGAATAGGAAAATGCAATCAGACCATGGCTGACGAAAAAGAAATAGGAGTACATAAAATAAATAAAAAATCTCAAAAAATATTCCAAGGCCAAATTTTTCCACTGTGATATTATCATACGCTTTAAAATATTACTGAACGAATTAACATGACATCTTGATGACGTGGACATTCAAAAACTAGATGTAGACTAAAATAGGAGTTTATAAAAAGGCTTTAAATTATTGTAAAAACCCATTGCAGTTAGGAAATTGAAAAAAAAAAAAGGTAAATGAAATCAATACCAATGCGCGAAAAAACAAGATGGTCCTCAAAATACAAAGTCCATCAAAATTTTTTTGAACAATTTCTTCACATATAAAAATCAGATTTATGGAAAGTTTTCAATTCAAGATTCAAGAAAGTAACCTAAAGGCCACAAGGAACAACAGCATTTCAACTTTCGTCAACAAAAGGAAACTCCTAAATTAAAATAATTTGCTTAGTATAATACATGGCCAAAAAAGAATAAACCTTCTACTTAGAGAACCTTGTCACGAAAAAACAATTCTTCAAAACTTAAAACATAATCAATCTAGGAAGAAGAAAGTTATACCACAAGTCACGTGTGAAAAAAAAAAAGATAGTTAGAGAGAAATAATAAAAAAAAACAAATAGAGAAAAAAAAACATGTCAGACGTACGAATCGTCTTTTCAAGGAAACTTTAATTAAACACTATAATTCTTCAAACTATAAAGGAAATTCTTAAGTTTATTTAATAAGAAAAATTCTCAAAATGGTCACGTATTAGAGTGTTCAAAAAAACAAAAGGGCAAAAAAGACCTAAACATTATTCATGATAAAAGTTTATGTAGAAAGAAGGATTTATTTCAGGGTTTCTCGTATTAAAGAAAAGATAAAACACATACCTAGATATCACCAGATTATCAATCCCTGCACATATTCAGATTTTCGAGAGCACGAACAATACAGAAATAACAAACCATATTTCTCTGTAATACATTCCTTCTAAATATATATAAAAAAAACCAAAATCGAATTTTTACCACCTAAAATTGAATCCACCCCCCCCCACCCCAACCCACCCACCCACACCCCCACCACTCCCCCCACCCCCCCCTACTTCAAAAACATATTATAACATATTAGAGAAAACTGAAAGGTGAAGCAAGAGATCATGTTCAACGATATGGAAAGAAAAATCAAGATGAGGTAGCCAAGAGGTTTAAAGCCGAAAGGAGAAAGGCAAGTGAAACTGATCCTAAAACAACTGAGGAAGAGATGCACGTCCTGAAAGCATTACAAGCAATTAGCATTTCATTCTAACTCTTCCACCAGGCGAACTAGCACAATTGGAAAGATCAATATCAGCACACATAAAGAGAGGAGTTAAACAAAAACATAGGCTAAAGAACAAACCATTTTACCGAAAGGATACGATTAAGATGGAAAGATAGTTTACTTGCATTGAAAACAGGGGAAACGTGGTTTTATTGGTGAAAAAAAAAAAAACAACACCTGAAATTAAAATTTGATGTTATAACAGAATTTGGAAAGAAAACAAGAACGAAATTAATAAAATTAGATATACTTAATACACGCTACAGTCCATTAAACTGAAATCAAAAAAACAAAAAATAAAAATAATAAAGTTAATTATAATAATTTAACCTACGAACAAAAATCCAAAATATTTATTCCGAAACTTTTTTATAAGAAAGAAACAGTTTTTATAGTTCATCTTAACCTGTAAGATATAAAAGTAACTAAAAAAAAAAAATTACGTGATATGACTTATACGTACCTATAAAGATAGTTTACTTTCTGAGGAGACTGACATAGGTGGAATTAAAAAGCATTCAATATCAAGACAATATTTATCAAATATAAAATTTATATGGATTACAAATAGTAAAAATAACTATTGCGATTTTAAAGATAGCAAAGGTAAACGTCGAAGGAGATTTCGAAGAAACAAAAAGAAAAACAGCCAAAAAAAAATAACACGTAATAAAAAATAACTTCTATAAATATAGATATAGATATAATATATAATATAATACATAATATAAGTATAAAATAAAAATAAAATAAAAATAAATACTATATATAGTATAATATAAATAATAAATATATATTTAAAATATAAATAATATATAATAATAGATAATAAAATAAAAATATATATTATAAGTATATATAATATAATAATATTATAGACTTCGCATTAATTCGAATTAATAAAAAAAAATTCGTTAGAAACAAAACTAGTTTAGATTTCACATCCTTATATCCGGCGCGACCAGAATTCAGAACAGACAAAACACTAATGAGGAGGTAACGAAAACATGGAGAAATAATTAAAGGAATTAATAAATAAATACTTAAATTATATATATTAGAAATAATAAGGTAAAAAAAAAAATATAACATATAAGGGTTTATATATATTTAAGACATTTAAAATAAAAATTTTGTATAAATAAATTTATTTAATTCTTAAATGATATGAAAACATCGATATGTGATCTACCTGAATTCCAGAGAGGAAAATCATCAACAAGCAAAATAAAAGAACCTAAAAAGCTTTTAAAAAAGAAAGAAGGATTAAAGTGGAGAAGAAACATCGACCCATTTAATCATCTTGATTGAATTGTGTTGCGAAGACAAACCTAAAAACAGAATTTGCATTTTAATTCTAATCATTGGTAGGTCAGGTTACAGTAAAAAGAAAACATAGGACTAAGGATTGCAAGAAAGAACAAAAAAGAAAAAATATAAGAAATCTGTTTTGTTGATATTATAAAAAAAATGATAATAACTAAATAATAATCGTTTCAATTAATAATAATATTAAATTAATAAAAATAATTAAATGAAATAAATTCCAAATTAAATGAAAAAAGAAGTATATATATAAAAAAATTAATTTCAAATTTATAAAATTAGTATGAATAAATAAAATAAATAAATAATAAATCTTTCCCATAAATACTAAAAAAAAATAATAGATATAAATTATTATATCAGAATTGCTATTATAAAAAAAAATAAAAATATAATAATCCTTATAATATAATAATAAAAATAGATTAATAAAATTATAAGATTAAAAATAAATAGATATATAAAATATACAGTTTTGTAGCGTTTGGTTAACGATATTCAGCGAAATAGAACCCTAAATATATGTACTAAAACATAGCTATAAGTTCAACTTCCCTTTTACATTTGTTAATAAAATATACAATCAAAAACAGATAATAGGATAATCATATTAAAAAAGAGATATATGGAGAACCTCAAAGAAAATAATTAAAAAACTCAAGAATTTAACATATTTAATAAAACAAAGAATATGATTTCTCTATCAAAAAATAAAACCTTATAAAATATATATAATATATATAAATAAATAATATATAAATAATATAATAATAAATAACTAATAATAAAAATAAATCAATAATATAATATATATAGAAAATAAAAATATATATAATATATAAAATATTATATATAAAAAAAATAAAATAATATAATATATAAATAAATATAAATATAATTAATTAATATAAATAAATAACAGCAAAAAAAACAATCGTAATAATTAAAATAATTATATAAGTTTAATAATAAATATTTAAAAATAGTAAATATAATAAAAAGAACAATAATTTAATTATAATATATATTAAATAATAAACTAAATATTTAAAATAGAAGGTAAATAATATTAATAAATAGATATTAATAGAGTATAATATATATATTGAATCAAGCTCAAGACTCCCTCATATAATTTTAGTGGATCGATTAGGTAACTACAACATGTGCTATAACTGCAACTAAACTACTGCTATAACAGAAACAAACAAAAAACAAAAGGTGATTTGAAAATGCAAATTCTTAAAATAATAAAAGTATAGTTAATAAAAGAATAAAAAATGCAATATAAAAATATAAAAAAATATAGATGTAAATAAAAATATAAATATAAATATATTATAAATGTTCTAGAAATTTATACATAAATAAATTTTATTATAATATATTTAAAATAATAATATTATATATAAATAATATATAATATATATAAACACAAAAGAAATTATATTTTTAGACATCCCTATCTATGAGGGTTGAATTATAAATTTCTTTCAATTTGAATTGGACCTTGAGGATAGGAAGTTGGAAGTCTCCAGGTCAAAAAACTTTTAGTATCCTTTTAATATCGATATAGATTGGATCTCTTTCCAAACTAAAGGAAAGGGAAAGTTTCAACTCCAATTATCAAATTCATTATCAAATCAAACCTCAGGATTCATAATCGGATTTGGAATACTCTTGTCCAACTTTTTTGGGAAGATTTTCAATTTATCAAAATTTGTTTCCCTAATGATTATATTAGGAGTCTTTGGGCTTGCCTTCCCGATAATCAATAATCGAAAAAGGTTTAAGAGTTCCAAATTATTTCAATCTGGTACAAGAGAGTCAAGAAATTCGTTACCTTTAGCATTAGAAGCAATTAAATATTTCAGATAATTAATTTTATTCATTTCAGCCGTTGTTGATATATTATATATTAATATAAATGGCATATTAAATTATACTATATTAATATTATTTGCGTCAAGCGGTTTGGCTTAAAATATAGACCGGAAATAAAGGATTTATTTATTTGAAAAACCTCTAAAACAAGAGATGAGACTATATGATCAGAAATGAATAGACGACACTTAAATTTGCACCTCGACCATATCTATCATAACATAGCTATGTTATATTCTATTCAGTAAATTAAACATAAAGTTAAACACATAGAAATCAAAAAAAATAAATAATATACCTTGAATAAACTATGAAAAATACAATTAATATACAGCATTGTATTTTCAACTTTACAAAACGAGAAGTAAGAGTAATCATTGATTGTAAACCTCAATAATAACTACATAATGAAGACGAGAAAGATCGTCTCAACACAGATAGCTTTGACCGGTAATATCAGAGGAGAGAACAATATCTTCAAACACAAGGACAAACTACAGTTTTTCCAATTCAAGAGTGGGTATAATATCATCCTTTAAAATAACTTTCCAAGCTCAGATCGATAAAATTTATTTCATTATTTACAATTTATTCAATTTATAAATTATTATATTATTTTAAAAAGACAAATTGCTTTTGAGGAGACAATTGTATGAAACTATTTCTAAGTATAAGTGCATTTTTGTAATAACATATTACAGAGAGGAGGAACAGAAATGGACTGCTAGAAAGCTCTTAAGAATACGTAATCATCTAGCATTTTCGTAGATTGAAATAATCGAATTAACAAAAAAACAATCTAGCCCAACGAAAACCTTATAAAAAGAGCATATAAGAAATAACACAACAGAAGGAGCACATGATCTATTATCAATCCAAATAAATTTATCAATACAAAAATATTAAGAAATTATATATAGACACACTGTTAAATTAATATCCTCCAACAAAAATCAAAAAAATATAATATAATAAATATGTAATAAATAATATTAAATTAATAAAATATATATAAAAATATAATATAAATACTATATAATACAATAATAATATAACAAATGAAAATTTAGTTTAAAAAAAGTATATAAAAAAATATATATTAAAATATTATAATATATAATAAATATAAATAATATATATATTATATAATAATTATATATAATAAATGAATATATAATATATAAAACATTATAAAAAAATAATAATAAATAAAAATAAAATATATATAATATAATAATAAATATAAATATAAATATATAAATATATAATATACTAGTCCACTATCTTAATAGATGCCTCTTATAAATTATTTTTCCTAAACTGTCCTATGTAATATATAAATATATTTATGTTATAAATCATAATAATTAATAATATAATAATATAAAATATAACAATAATATATATAAAAATAAATATATAATAAAAAAATAATTTAATCATAATATAATATTATTTTATTATATAAATTAAATATATATAATATTATATATAAATAAAATATAATAAATAAATTAATATATAAATATATATAATATTAATAATTAATAATAATATATAATAAATAAATATAAATAAAAATAACCTATTAAATTAACCAAAAAAAACTACATATACTATTATAATATACTATATAGGAAATTTTCGGTGCAATCGATGACAATAATTCCCTCATGAAATTATCACTTGAAAAGTA